>JAQPPZ010005571.1:0-46088 GCA_028583015.1 Wollemia nobilis
AAAGGTATCTCCTTTGAGCAGAGGCTCATAAATTCATATTGGGGGAAGGTATCTCCTTTGGGCCAAGGCTCATAAAAATTGTAATCGGGAAGGTTTCCCAAAGAACTTTGAGATAAATTTTAGAGAAAAGTTTTGTGGACGTAGCCTAGACATTCTGGGTGAACCACGTTAAAATTGGTGTCACTTTGTGGATGATATTGTGCATTGCTTTGATATTGCTTTGGGTATATTGCTTTACTATTTTGAAGTATAAAGGAAAAAGTAAAAAGAGGTCTTATATTGTTCACCCCTCCCTCTCAGTATAAGCTTGTGTTCTTCAGTAGCCTATCTAGCCTCACACTCATTCAATGTTGGTCAAGTTTCATGGGTGTACAAACCTTTCCATTAGATAGGCTTTTGATCAACAAGACCATAGACACATGGTTACCTTGGCTCCTAATGGATCCATTGAGAATCATCTGCATTGGTTTACCTCCTCTATAGTAGTATATGCCATAAATAAATTTTATCACTATATCATAGAATACCTTATATATGTGCACATCAACCACTCTACAATTAAATACTTAATGAAGAAACCAATTGTAAAAGGATGAGTGATTAGATGGATATTGCTACTATATAAATTTGACATCACAATTGTAGATAGACCCAATAAAGTAAATGTAGTCACTTAATTATTTGAAGTTAAAAACTACTAGAGAAAAGAACCAATGGATGATTCTTTCACTGATGAACATTTATTTACAATATCAATACACTATCCATGCTTTGTAGATATTAACAACTATATGGTACTTACCAAGGTTCCTTCATACTTTATTTTAAATGGAAGACACCAATTAGTTTGTCAAAGTTCATCATTTTAATGGATAAAAGAATTGTTGTTTAAACATGGGCCTGATCATGTTTTATATAGATGTGTGAGAAAATATGAAATCTATGAAATCCTTCAAACATGTCATGATGTACCTTCTAAACTTGATTGCTTGGATAACATGAGATTGGTCAAGTTTTTGATAATGACACCATTTGACTAGTATCTATTGATATCTCAAGGTGAAATATAGTGGTAAATGGACATTGCTTGAAGCTATACCATAAACCAATGTTAAAAGGATATGTATCTACTTAATTATTTTCATAGTCTGATATGTATGTTGTGGGAGAACCCTCTTCTCCCACAAAAAATAAAGCATGATTGTGTCCTTTTGTACCCAAAAAATGAAACATTGATGAAGAAAAAATAGATCCAGAGGTGAAACCCATTTTATGGGTTCCATTGGGCCAATACTAGTATGAAAAATGATTTTTAAAATACATAAGGGTTATGAAAATACCTTATGGATGCAACCAAGGCAAAAGTAGATTGAAAATAAAAAATGGTAGTCTCTTCTATGGAAAAAACTAAAAGAAGTGAAAAAATTAAATATATATATATATATATATATATATATAATAATAATATATATATATTGTGTGTGTGTGTGTGTGTATGTATGTATTTTGGTGTGCACCCTTGTGTATTTATTCTAGTTCATTTTAATCGTAAAATATATCTTAGCTTAATCATATATCCCTCCCATTTTCAAGGCATCATGATTGATATCGTCTAACAAGGTATGTTCTTTTTTATTTTTTCATTGTTTAGTCTCATATTGCATAATTTTAGCAATGTCATAGTCTATGCTTCATAAAGGAAGGTTTAAAAAGGGACCCTAGTGGATTGAAGTTGTTTTACATGGCACTAGGATTTTTTGGTACCTCTTGGTTAAGCATTGAACTTGTATAGGCATCATTAGAAGGATTGTAGCTAACCACCATGTTGCTCAATTTAGGATTAATATTTTATAGCATAGAATAGTTAGACACTCCATGTTGAAGAAATCCAAGTGAAAACTAGAAAATCCTAGGTGTTCCACATGACAAAAATTTACTAGAAGTGAAAGGTTGATGATAAAGTTATAAATTATATGGAAAACTAGAAAAGAAAAGAGGATAGGTCCAATTCCAAAGTATAAAGTGGGACCTACATGGGAAGTAAATCTCAACATAAAATTTAAACTTAACATACCTTTTTGTGTGTGTTGTCCAAACATATTTCTATAGCTACACCATTAGTTGTGCATCCTATGAGTGTCACATAGTGGTTAAAGGGGGTTCTATCTCTAGATTTACCCCATTCCAATGCAAGATGTTGATTTGATAGAATTAAACAAGACATATTTTTCCATGTAAACAATAAATAATAATTTACCTTCTTTGTTCTCTCTGTACAACCAGAAACACCATCAATAAACCTTGTAAACTACTTATTCATTTTAGTAGAAAAACACAATGGACCAAAAGAGAAAATTAGAACCAGAAAGCACCACTGAACTACTACAAAATCTATAGGTAGCACAAATTTTCAACAATGCAAGATGGTTATAATGTTTTTGCCAATTGGATGAATACAACATTGATATTATAGATGAATTTGTAAGAATTTTGCATGATGGATTTTCCAAGGTTAGGGGATTCAAAATCCCTATAAATCATGTTGTGCGTAGTGATATATATGGATTACCGCTCATTGATGAAGAATGTTTTTAATGCAGTGAATCCTGCTCCCTAATTTTTTGGAAGTTCAAAAAAGAGGGAGATCAAAACTAGTCTATGACATCCTCCATAACCACTATAAGGGAGTCAAGCTCACTAGTTTGGCTAAGCCATGGGATACTATTTTCATCTAGGTAATGAATAATCTTACTTATAATAGGAAATGTGCTTCTTTGTTTAGATCACATTTGGATATGCTTATCCACCTAAGATATGGTGAAATGAATCTATATCTCCACATTAATTTACCTTACTATTTGAATGTTGCAATTCATGATATGACCTCTAGGTTTAAGGATGGAAATTTTTAGTTGAAGAACCATATCTTAATCCATCTATTATGTCATCACCACTTTTAGACTAGGAAGGATAGTTAAATATAATGGCTTAAGTTTTTACGTGTTAAGGGATCTAAGCAAAAAGATAAAGGATAAAAAGTACTAAAAATTTCTAGTGCTAGAGAGGCACTAAAGCAATCTAGTTACCCTTAGCATTTTCCAAAACCTAAAGTCTCTAGGGCACTAAATTCCCTTGAGCTATAAACAAAAAAATACTAAGAAATAACATGCACTAGATAGGGCTTCAAAACATTCTTAGTGAAGATCAAAAAAGCCCTGAAAAGCTAAATCTAGAAAATTAATAAATATAGAATAAAAAAAGATAAAAATTACACACATAACATAGTATTTCACTTGGGAAACCCTTACGATAAAAAAATCGAGCATAGTAATATCACCTTTTTGTATAAACATAACCATATTCAGTACAATAATGTTCATCTCTCATATCTCTTCAAACCCTAATGCAAGTGTAATTAAATTACAACAACACAAGAATGAATTTTACAATACCATGGGCAAAAAACCATGGGTTCAAATATTTAACCCTAAATAGCCCATATGGGTCTAAAAAAAAACCTTAAACATCCTCAATAGAATAACATGGAAAATATTCAACATATTTCCAACATTCTTCCACTTGTTGAATACTTTCTATAGGGGTCAAAAATTGTCATTGTCAAATATTAAGAGAAACCATGTCCATATATCTTCTACACCAAGAAAATTTCTAAGTAGGTACAACATTTGCTAATTAATCAACACCATTATTCTCTATATCAACATTATCTAGCATCACCTAATTCCATTCAACCATTTCTCTTAAAAAATGGTATATGATATCAATATGTTTTAACTGATCATGAAAAGTAGGACTACTGGCCAAAAATATTACACTCTATCTGTCACTATCAATTCTCACAAATTTCTTCTTAAGAACAAATATTGAACACAACCTCTATAGTGAATAAGTTGCTACGATGTACTCTACCTCTGTTATGGAGAAATAAACCATTTATTACGTTTTACTCATCCAATTTACTGCCCCTCAAAATAGTCTAAACACATAAGTACTCATGGATATTCTCTTATCCAAATCTCCAACCTAGTCAGCATCCATAAAACCTTATAGATTTACAATATTGTTATCTTTAGATTTTCCTTGGTAACAGATAGCATAGTCTAAAGTTCTATGCAAGTATATAAAGATACTCTTCATAGTAGTCCAATGTTCCTTTCCTACATTGGAAATCTATCTGATAACTGCTCCCAGCTCTCACTAAATGTGTAATATTAGGTCTATTATAGACCATTACATACATCAAACAACCAAAAATTTGGATAATTTCCTCATCTATTTTAGGACACTATTCAATAGATAACTTTTGACCAATAGGATATGGACTACGTTCTAGTTTAAAATCATGCATCCTAAACCTCTATAGTATCATATCAACATATTTCCTTTTATTTAACCATAACTTTCTATTTACACGATCCTTTATTATTTCCATGTCCAAAATAAATTTTGTAGTACCCAAATCCTTCACATAAAATTTGAAAGATAACTAAGATTTTAGTAACTTTATCATCTCGTTATTGTTATCAATTAACAACATGCCATCCATATACAAAACAATGATAACAAATTATTCACCTTCTTATTTAAAAAGCACACATGAATATGCTTTACCTTTTCCAAGCCCAAGTGTCAAAATAAATCTTTAAAAAAAATTGTTCCCAATTATTGGAGATTGCTTTAAGTCGTAAAGGGACTTTTTCAACTTACATACCATGTCCTCCTTACATTTTATCCTAAATAATTTTTGTTGTGACATTTATATGTCTTCATCAATTTTACCATGTAGGAACACTATATTTACATCCATCTATTCTATTTCAAGTTCAAAAGTAGTAGAAATAGCCATAAAAAATCTAATTGAAGTTAGTTTAGCCATAGGAGAAAAAATCTCATCAAAGTCAATTACCTCAACTAGAGAAAATCTATTTTATACCAAGCGAGCCTTGTACTTCTCCAACTTTCCTTCTAAATTGTACTTATTGAATACCCACTTACAACAAACAAGTTTTCTTCCAGGGGGTAATTTCACCAAATACCATGTATTATTTGTTTCTAGGGACTCCACTTATTCCTCCATAACCCTTTTCCTCGACTTATTCTCACTTGATTGAAGTACCTCATTTATAGTCTTGGATACTTCATCAGTAATTGATATATTTAATGCACAACAAATTATTTAAGGGCTATACCTTTCTAGGAGTCTTCTCACTCCATATGATCTACTCAAACATTGAGTTCTAGTTTTTACATATTCAACTTCCTCATAACCTTCTTCCTATGAATTTTTCTCTTAAGATTCTACGTGAAGAACACAAGATTATACTAAGAGTGGGTGGGTGAACAATATAGTGCTAAATTTTTACTTTCTTTCCAAACCAATATCAATTAGTGTCCTCAATTGCAATAACCAAATATAGCAGTGTGCATTAATAACATATATAACAATTGTAAGCAAGTGCACAAATCATAACACACAATTGAGACACAATATTTAACGTGGTTTTCCTAATGTGGGGTAGTCCAAAATATAATCTCCTTATAATATTTCATAAAGAAATAGTGATCCTTATCCCAATAAAAATGATTACTTTGATATGCTCAAGGCTAGATTATCTTGATATGCTCAAGTGGGCTCCACTGATCTGCTCAACTAGGCTCTTCACTTATATGCTCAACTAGGCTATCCATTAATCTGATCAACTAGGCTATATACTGATCTACTCAGCTTAGATCTCCACTGATATGCTTATCTAGGCTATCCACAGATCTACTCAACTAGGCTATCCACTGATTTGCTCAGCTAGGCTCTCCACTAATCTGCTCAGCTAGGCTATCTATTGATCTGCTCAGATAGGCTATCCACTGATCTACTTAGCTAGGATATCCACTAATATGCTCAGCTAAGCAACTTGTGTTGATGTATTTTCTATTTATGTCCTATCTCTTCCACTTTTCACAAATATACCTCAATGCCTTCTCACAAGGCTCAAACAATCCTGCTCAAATGATGTCCCAAATATATCCTCAAAGCATTCACAAAAGGATCAAATAATCCTGATCAAATTTTGTCCCAAATCTATCCATAAATATTTCCAAAAAGCCTTCTCAAAGGCTCAACCAATCATGCATAAAGCTCTCAAATTTGTCCAAAAATTATGTCCCAAAAGCCTTCTCAAAGGATCAACCAATCATGCACAAAAACTATCTCAAATCTATCCAAACATTTTATCCCAAAAGCCTTACCAAAGGCTCAATAAATTACTCTCTAGTAACACTCAAATCTCAACCACAAATCAACTAAGGCAAGGCTCAATTATGAACTCAACAAATGATAACAAATGAATGATGACAGTACTCAACAATGTGCTCAACAATGAATGACAAATGTACTTCTCCAATGGATGACAACAATGCTCCACAATGATATCAACAATGTATAACAAATACTCTCTAAAATGGATGACAATAATTCTCAACAATGTACTCTCAAATGGATGACAACAATGCTCAATAATGTACTCTCAAATGGATAACAATAATGCTCAACAATGTACTCTCAAATGGATAACAACAATGCTCAACAATGTACTCTCAAATGTATGGCAAATGAGCTCTCTAATGAAAAACCTCTCCAAGAAATAACAATGAGGACTTCAACCAATCAAGGACAATCTCCACAAGTTATAGCAATAGGTTCTCAATAATATCTTCCTCATGCAATGTCAATAAGCTCTCAAGAAATAAGCACAACTCCCTCAAGCACAGAGCTCTCAAATAGTCAACAATGATATCCTCAAATGAAAGACAAATGTATCCATAAGTGACTAGAAAATTATCTCCTCAATGGTCTCAAATAGTGGCAATGGACTTAACAAGTAACCAACAATGATATCCTCAAAGCAATATCAAAAGCCTCCTCAATAATGGTAATACTCTCAATGAACTCTACTAAAGCAATCATGGAACTCAAGCATCAATTGTATCCATACAATTGATTTTATAATCCATCCACTTCCTCTCAATAGCCAAGGCACATAATCAGAAAATTTGTCTTCAAATTCAAACCCTAACTCATGTGTATGTCTTCCAACTCAAGGTAGCAATTAACTAGGTCTCAAGTTCCTAGTTTAATTTCAAAATTAAATCATGCCCTAGGACATATAACAAGTTCAACACTTTTCAACCATATGACTCCCTAATTTCATTAACACATACAACAAGCACCTATGCTTTTATTTTTAATTCCACACCTTATAACTCCACATACAACAATCACAAATATTTAACTTCACACCTTATAACTCCCTAAGCACATACATCAATCATTTATTTTCACTAAATACCATATGACTCCCTAGTTATAATAGAAATGATTTTCAATGCACCAAAACTTTGGAAATGTCAAATATTACCATGCGCTAGAGATAAATACATTTTTACAAAATTCGTAGCCTTCACAACCTTCGAAATCATTAATGCCTTTGCAAAAATTAATGTGCCTTCACCACCTTTGGAATCGTTAATGTTTTGCAAGAAATCATTGCACGTTCACACCTTCGATATCATCAATGCATTACAAAAAATCAATGTGCATTCACACCTTCATGGGATTCAAATTCTGTTCCTCTCACCTAGTGTTGTGAAGCACTTACCACGTGGGTGCTAGCCCATGTTGGGATTTTAATTCCAAACACCCAACTTTAACCTATGCTCAAATTTGAAATTCAATTTTACTTTCTTAGCAAAACACTTTGTCCTTGGTGAGATTTGAGCAACGAAACTACCTTGTGTAAAGTTCGTGTGCTACCAACTGCGCTATAGCCTCCTTCGTGATGTCACTTTCCCATGCTATTTACTTGAACTTGCTCTCAAATTGAAAATAATTTATCCTTCTTTCTTCGTTGCTCCCCTTTCGACAACTTTCATGCACTATGTCAAGTCTTAAATAATCAAAGGTTTTTACCTTTTATTTATATGCACCTCTATGCCTTCGAATGACGTCATCGAATATTTATTTATATCCCCAACCTTTGCATGTCAGTGGATAATATAATACAACCTTAGACCTTAGAATTATTAAATAAAAAATTAATAATTCACCTTTTAACTTTGAATTGGGATATCTCCATTCTTTTGAATTTCGTCATGAAAATTTTTGCACCTAGGATTTATTGGAAAACCTTTTTATCCATCATAATTTGGATAAGTCTTAGCATAGTGGTTTTAATGAAAAACCCTTTCCAATGGTTTTAATGAAAACCCTTTCCATTGGTTTTAATAAAAAACCCTTCCACAGGTTTTAATAAAAACCCTTGCCATTGGTTTTAATAAAACCCTTTCTCATTTGTTATAAAAAAACCATTAATATAATATTTAAAAAATTAAATATTATATGCCTCTTGTGCCACAAAACCTTGTAAATATCCATTCTCTCCAAAATATCATAAATGATTATTTATGAAGTGCTTTTGCCACCAAAAATCAATGTGATCCATGTGACATCAATGACAACACAAAATAACTCAAATTACCAACAATCTCCCCCTTTATCATTAATGGCAACACCTCTAATGCAAATCATCACAATCACTACAAAAGCCAATTCTGAAAATCAAAGTTGCTTCCCTGAATCAATACTCTCTATGGAGGTTGCTCCTCATATCTCAATGTTCTCTTTGGAGGTTGCTCCCCCTATCTCAATGCTCTCTTTGGAGGCTGCTCCCCTTAACTCAATACTCTCCCCCTTATTCAAATCTCTCCCCCTTTGACATCAATGGAAAAAGGAACACCTATGGGGCTAAAATATATGACTCTTAAGCTTAGCCCCCCTACCACCTTCTCTCTTGAGGTGATTAATTTTGGGGTGGGAGTACATTTACTCCCATATTACATTGTTCCTTTCCTTTGTCAACTTCCTTCCACATATTTTTGATATCCTTTTCTTGATGAGTTACTTGATCTTCTTGTCTTGAACTTGTTTGACCTTCTTACCTTGAAACTGCTTAACCTTCTTGCCTTGAACCTGTTTGGAATTGAGTCCTACACCATCTTGCAATATGTCCAAAGTTATTGTAATTAAAACACTTGATATTGTATCCTTTGGATGGTGACCATATCCTAAATTCTTGCTTGAAATTATTTCCGTATCCATTCCTTTCCTGAACCTTGTATTATGAAGCTTTGTTTCCATAATTATTTTGACCATGACCTCTGAATTGTGTAGCTCTAAAACCAAAACCATGTTGCTCATTTTCTTTGCATTGAGAAGCTCTATGACCAATCCTATTGCATAAGAAGCAATGTCCCTAAAAACCATATCTTCTTCCTTTGAAGATCCTTCTAGTGAAATCAAACTTTTTCTTTGATCCATAGACCTTTTATTGACTTTTATTCTTGTGATCATATTTTACTTGTGCATTCTATCCTTGATCCTTCTTTGTGGTATCCAAATCTTCTTCCTTAAATTCTTCCTTGCTTTCTTCTTCAATAATTTCTTGGCCTCTTGAACTTGATTCACCTATCTCAAAACAAGCTCCAAAATAGATATTTGGAGCCATAGGAGCTTTGGAAATGTCTTCATGAATCTTACGTGCTTCCTTGCTTTCATATTTTATAACTTCCTTTCCTTTTGAGTGTGAATTTTCTTGGAAATGAGATACAACCTTAAAATATGTTTCCACTCCTTTTTGAACCTTTTCATCTAATGTGTCATGTCTTGTTGTAATTACCATTAGTTATCCATTAATCCTTTCCTCTATCCTTTTTGCATCTTTAAGCTCATCTCTTAGATCACTGGTTATCTTAAGTAGTTCTTCTCTAATTTTAACATTTGTTCGAATCTTGTTTTCAATATTCCTGATTTCTTCTTTTAGCCTTTTGACTTCTAAATTTTGTTTTCTTGGCTCATCCTCTTATTTTTATTTTACCAAAAGTGAGACTTCTTCATCTTTACTTTCATTGAGATAATTATCATCTTCTATAGCAAACAAAATCTTACGAATTCTTTGACCATGCCTATTTCCTTGATGTGTCATTTCATCTTCACTATCATTGAAGCCATTGCAATATCCGGATCTATGATCTCTTTGACCACACAAAAAAAATTGTTCTCTTTCACCTTATATTCCTAAGAATAAATGTTATTCCTTTTCATCATCTAACTTGTCTCTATTGTTGTTATCTAAGCTATCAATTGTTTATTCAATGTAGAAAGTTTTATGTCTTATGAAAACTTTTTTCTTCTCATGCTTGATTTGCTTGTACATGTCATCTTTGTAATGCATATGCTTTCCTTCTTCTTTTCTTATGTGACCCTATTTTTCATCATCGTTGATTTATTCATGTGGACACTTGTTTGCATAGTGACCATAATCACCACACTTGTAGCATTTGAATTTCTTCATATCCTTGTAATTCCTTGAGCCCTTTTTATTTTTTGATGAAGTTAGCTTCCTCATCATTATCTGAATCTCTATCTATCTCTGGATATTTACCTTTCTTTTTCTCTAAATCTTTGAATTCAATTTCTTTCTTTGGAGCCTAATTCTTATCTATCCTCATATCATAAGTTGTGAAGTTCATTGTAGTTATTCCATTGTTAGCTTTTCTATATTCATTGTTTCTTCTATTGTTGAAACCTTTGTATCATACTTCATAGGAAGTGATCTCAAAACCTTTTGAGTAACATCTTATTCTTTCATCTCAAATCTTAGGTATCTCATGGTGTTAGAAATCTCATCAACTCAAAGTAAAAACTTTGTAATATCTTTAGAATATTCCATTTTTAATTTCTCGAATATTCTTCTATGAGTTTGTAGTTTTACCAATTTTACCTTGGAATATCCTTCATAGGTATTCCATAACTTAGTCCACATTTCATTAGCTAAATTACATACCATGACCTTTACAAAATACGTCTCACGAAGCCCACTCAGAATACAATTTATTGCATTTGCATTGATCTCAACCAATTTCTTGATAGTCTTATCTGTCTTGAGATCACCTTCAAACTTATACTCTTTTAGAACCATTTGCCATACCTCATATCCTTGTGATATCAAATAGTTATTCATTCTCATGCTCCAAAAAGCATAAGTAAAATAGTGAAGCCTTACTTGTAGATGATCCATTCTATGAAGCCATCTATGTTCTTGTAGAATCTACCCTCAAGTTGTTAGCATTTTCTAAGGAACTTGCTCTGATACCAATTGAAGAACATAATATTATACTAAGATGGGAGGTGAACAATATAGCACCCACATTTTACTTTCTTTCCAAACCAATAGCAATTAGTGTCCTCAATTGCAATAACTAAATATATCAGTGTGCATTAAAAACATTGATAGCAATAGTAAGCAAGTGCACAAATCATCACACATAATTGAGACACAAGATTTAACGTGGTTCCCCCAATGTGGGGTACTCCACAAGATAATCTCTTTATAATATTTCATAAAGAAATAGGGATCCTTATCCAAATACAAATGATTACTTTGATATGCTCAAAACTAGGCTATCCTAATCTGCTCAGGTGGGCTCCACAAATCTGCTTAGCTAGTCTATCCACTGATCTGCTTAGCTAGGTTTTACACTAATCTACTTATCTAGACTCTCCACTAATCTACTTAGCTAGGCTATCCACTGATATACTTAGCTAGGCTCTCCAATGATCTTCTCAGCTAGGCTATCCATTGATCTGCTTAGCTAGGCTATCCACTGATATGCTCAGCTAGGCAACTGGTGTTGATGTATTTTCTATTTTTGTCCTATCTCTTTCACTACTCACAAATCTGCCTCAATGCCTTCTCACAAGGCTCAAACAATCTTGCTCAAATTCTATCCCAAATCTATCCTCAAATCCTTCACAAAAGGCTCAAACAATCTTGCTAAAATGCTATCCCAAATATCTCCACAAATCTGTCCCAAAAGAATTCTCAAAAGCTCAACCAATCATGCATAAAATCTATCTCAAATCTATCCAAAAATTCTATCCCAAAATTCTCAAAGGCTCAACCAATCATTCACAAAATATGTCTCAAATATGTCCAGATATTTATCCCAAAGGCCTTGCTAAAGGCTCAACAAATGACTCTCAAGTAGCACTCAAATCTCAACCACAAATCAATGAATGCAAGGCTCAATGATGAACTCAATAATGGATAACAAATTAATGATGATAGTTCTAAACAATGTGCTCAACAATGAATGGAAAATGTACTTATCCAATGGATGACAACAATGCTCAACAATGATATCAACAATGTATGAAAAATACTCTCTCAAATGCATGGCAATAATTCTCAACAATGTACTCTAAAATGGATGACAACAATGTTCAATAATGTACTCTCAAATGGATAACAACAATGCTCAACAATGTACTCTCAAATGGATAACAACAATGCTCAACAATGTACTCTCAAATGTATGGAAAATGAGCTCTCTAATGAAAACCTCTCCAAGAAATAACAATGAGGACTTCAACCAACCAAGGAAAATCTCCACAAGTGATAGGAATAGGTTCTCAATAATATCTTCCTCATGCAATGTCAATAAGCTCTCAAGAAACAAGCACAACTTCCTCAAGAAAAGAGCTCTCAAATAGCCAACAATGATCTCCTCAAATGAAAGATAAATGTATCCACAAGTGACTAGAAAATGATCTCCTCAATGGTTTAAAATAGTGACAATGGACTTAAAAAGTAACCAAAAATAATCTCCTCAAATAAATAGAAAAAATCTCCTCAATAATGGCAATACTCTCAATGAACGCCACTAAAGCAATCATGGAAATCAAGCATCAATTTTATCCATAAAATTGGTTTTCTAATCCATCCACTTCCTCTCAATAGCCAAGGCACATAATCAAGCAATTTGTCTTCAAATTCAAACCCTAACTCATGTTAATGTCTTCTAACTCAAGGTAGCAATTAACTAGGTCTCAAGTTCCTAGTTTAATTTCATAATTAAATCATGCACTAGGACATATAACAAGTTAAACACTTTTCAATCTTATGACTCACTAATTTCATTAACACATATAACAAGCACCTATGATTTTATTTTTAATTCCACACCTTATAACACCACATACATCAATCACAAATATTTAACTCCATACCTTATAACTCCCTAAGGACATACAACAATCATTTATTTTCTCTAAACACCTTATGACTCCCTTGTTATAATAGAAATAATTTTTAGTGCACCAAAATTTTGGCAATATCAAATATTACCATGTGCTAGAGATAAATACTTTTTTATAAAATTCATAGCCTTCACAAACTTTGAAATAATTAATGCATTTTCAAAAATTAATGCGCCTTCACCACCTTCAAAATCGTTAATGCTTTGCCAAAAATCAATGCACCTTCACACCTTTGAAATCATCAATGCCTTCGCAAAAATGAATGCGCATTCACACCTTCACGAGAGTCAAAATCTGTTCCTCTTGCCTAGTGTTGTGAAGCACTTACCACATGGGCACTAGCACACATTGGGATTTTAATCCCAAACACCCAACTTTAACCTGTGCTCAAATCTGAAACTCGATTTTACTTTCTTAGAAAAACACTTTGCCCTTGGCAAGATTCGAACAACGAACCTATCTTGTGCAAAGTTCGTGCGCTACCAACTGTGCTATAGAATCCTATGTGACGTCACTTTCCCATGCTATTTACTTGACCTTGCTATCAAATCTAAAGTTATTTATCCTTCTTTCTTCGCTACTCCCATTTCAACAACTCTCTCTCATGCGCTATGTCAAGTCTTAAATAATCAAAGGTTTTTACCTTTTATTTATATGCACCTCCATGCCTTCAAATGACGTTGATGAATATTTATTTATCTCCCCAACCTTTGCATGTCGGCGGATAATATAATACAACCTTAGAACTTAGAATTATTAAATAAAAATTTAATAATTCACCTTTTAACTTTGAATTGGGATATCTACTTCATTCTTTTGAATTTCGTCATGAAAATTTTTGCACCTAGGTTTTATTGGAAAACCTTTTCATCCATCATAATTTGGAGAAGTCTTATCATAGTGGTTTTAATGAAAAATCCTTTCCAATGGTTTTAATGAAAACCCTTTCCATTTGTTTTAATAAAAAACCCTTCCATCAGTTTTAATAAAAACCGTTGCCATTGGTTTTAATAAAAATATTTTCCATTGGTTTTAATAAAAACCATTAATATAATATTTAAAAATAAATATTATATGCCTCTTGTGCTACAAAACCCTGTAAATATCCATGCTCTCAAAAATATCATAAATTATTATTTATGAAGTGCTTTTGCCACCAAAACTCAATGTGATCCATGTGACATCAATGCCAACACAAAATAACTCAAATTGCCAACACTATGTAGTTCATCTTCATCTATAGAACTAGGTTCTACCACATGTTCTTCCTCCTATTATAATTTTACTTGAACTATTTCAAGTTTTTTTTTTGGTTTCATTTCCTATTTTGGAACCCATTTTATTTATATAAAGATCACATTTTGAATGTAAACAATCTTCTATGTTTTTGGGTTCCATAAATTATATCCTTTACCACCAATACTATAAGCCACAAATACATTTTTCAGATTTATAGTCTATCTTAGTCATTTTATATTTTTGGACATACATATAAGCATTACAAATAAAAATACTTATATGACTGAGAGAGGGTTTCTTACTAGTCCACACTTCCTATGGAGTTTTATCCATCAAAGATAAGGTAGGAGATCTATTGATGAGGTAACAAGAAGTTAATATGAATTTTATATAAAATTTTATTTCTAACCTTGCATCACTTAGTATACTTTTGGCAATATCCATCAATGTTCTATTCATCCATTCTACAACTCCATTCTATTATGGAGTATACAAAGTTGTTTTCTACCTTTCTATTCCATAGTCCTTACAAAACTTCTCAAATTCAATAGAGAAATATTCAAAAGCATTGTCACTTCCCAAAATATTTGTCTTTTTCTCTATCTAATTTTCTACAAGAGCCTTAAACTCTTTAAATTTGTTGAAAACATCATATTTGTTCCATAAAAAATATACCCATGTATTTCTTTAAAAATCATCTATAAATGTAACAAAAATAGATAGATTTACCTAACGATGGTACTTTTACAAGTCTAAACACATCACTATTAACTAGATGTAAAATTACTTTAAATATTATACCACTACTAGGAAACTTGACTCTGTTTTGCTTTCCAAAAATATAATTCTCAAAAAAATCAAAATTTAATGGGCAATCATAAATTCCTTTAGACATACCTTTCATTTTTAATGTTTGAAAGTCTACCTCACCCATATTCCTCATGCGTTGATGCCACAACATTGTCTTCACTATAGAAATACTCAAATCTACTTCTACCATATTATTATCCCCTATAATTGAAGAGTTATTATACTCAATACTTACAGTGCTAGTCTCAATTCTTAATAGAGTTCATGTACAAACTTCCTTTGCCAACACCAAGACTCATTGAATATCATAATCATACCCACGTCATTCATGTTACTCATAGGTATTATATTCCTTTCCAATATAGAATATACAACACATGAGGAAGGGTTTTAATTCTTCCATATTTAAACCTCAACTTGACTCTTCCTCGATCTATTATTTTATATGTTGAATTATCTCTCAAGAAGAATTCACCTATATTTATCTTTTCATATTCACATAACCCTTTACTATGAGCATTCATATGAAAGGATTCACTTGATTCAATCAACCATGAGTTATGAAATTCACTTGAGCATGCTAAAACTAAGAATAAGTTCCATGAATCTTCATTTGTGATCTTTATTTCTATAGAAGTTCCTTCATAAGATGATTGGCTATTATAAACCCTTTTAGATCTACAGTCTCTTTTATATTATCCTATTTTACCACACTTCCAGCATTTCCATTTTTTTAAAGCAATGAATTAACCCCTAGATCCTGATTTCCCTTCTCCTAATTTATTTTTACTTCTTTCTTAAGAACAACCTCTCACAACCAAGGCATCCTTCTCATTATAATCCTCAAAATATTTTTATCTCATTTTCTCATATAGCAATATTCCCACTATATCCTCTACTTTCAATGTAGAAGTAGTATTAGTGATAGCCATAGCTAGGTTATTCCACAAATCAAGTAATGAATAAAGTAAAGTAAAGCACTTCCTATTTATCCATTTTTACTTCAACATAGTTTAATTGAATTACCATAGTGTTAAAAGCATTTATATGTTCAGCTACAAAGTCATTATCATTCATCCAAAGTGAATACAACTTCTTCATAGAAAGCATTTATTTACTAGCAACTTTGTTTGATACAAAGTTCCCAGATTATCCCATAATGACTTTGTCATGGTATCTGTTGATACATTCAATAATGACAAATTAGATAAGCACAATATAATATAAATCCTTTCCTTCTTATTGATATTTAGCCAATCCTCATTTTTCATTGATTTTAGTTTTATTCTTGAGACTACAATCCACTAATCTCTATCAACCAACAGATCCTCCATATTGAGTTTCCATAACTTAAAATTTATCCATTAAACTTTTCAATATCTACCCATGTGCTTATCATCATTTTCCTTTGCTCAGATTATTTTTTGTACTACACCCACTCAAGAATTAATTTCTTACAAGGTTGAAACCCTTAATCCTTGAACAAAGCTAAAAAAACTCACTCTGATACCAAGTGAAGAGTAAAAAGGCTCTGATAGACTAAATATAGAATAATAGAAAATACAAAATCAAAGGAAAAAAGAAAAATATGATAAAAAATACACACATAACATATTATTTCACTTGTGAAACCCTTATGGTAAAAAAACCTAGCATAGTAATATCTCCTTGTTTTATAAACTTAATTGTCTTCATAACAATAATGTTCATCTCTCATCTCTCTTCAACCTTGATGCAAGTGCAATTAAATAACAACAAAACGAGAATAGATTTTATAATACCATGGGCAAAAAACCATGGGTTAAAAAATTTAACCCTAAACAACCCATATGGGTCTAAAAATAAAAAATAAACCCCAAAACTTCCTTGACAGAATAACATGAAAAATATTCAACATATTTCCAACACTTAAGAATAGAGGAATATTTTTTAGTCTTCTATGTCTACACATAAGAGATAGAAATAAAAAAGGATTATAAAAGAACTTGCATCCAAGGAATTTTAAGTGTAGCCACAAATATCTCTAGCACCTTATGAAAAAGAAGCACCTAAGCTACATGTAAAAGAAAAAATGAAATTGAAGGTAGAGGCACATAATTCAATTGTAGCAACAAAGAAAGAAAAATTAGAAGGAAAAGAAGGGCAAAAAAAAAGTAAAGAGAATTAATCCTAAGTAATTATGAGTCCTTAAGGAGTTATAATTTGTTGAGAAGACATTTAAACATTATATTGATGTAATAGTTGGTAGGCAAAGGGAATAATAATAGGTTTGTCAATCATAATGGAGCGATGATAATTCCTTGCCAAAGATTGAGGTTATACACAACAAAAGAGAATGCTCTCCATCCAATACAAGTCAAGAGGAAGAATAGATGGAAGAGGAATCTAAGTCACCAAAGGAAATTCTCATAGAGGATATATGATAGACTACATCTCTCAAGTCTATGTTACATTTAGACTTGGGAGAAGGCTCCCATGAAGTCCCTATTTAATAGCCTCTATTGATCAACTCAAAAATAGGACAACTCAATAGTCCCAATTAATATGATGAAAATTTAGAAGGCCTAGACCTAGAAGGAGCAGGGATAGTCATGTGGGTCCTATAGACTAGATTGAAGGTGGTTGAGAACTTGTTGTAGGATAAGAGTAAAGAAATTACTTAGCTCTAGAGATAGTTTGTAGAGGCAAGGAATAAATAGATAATGGTTTAAACTTTTGATCCTGATGGTGTGCCTATGTTGATTAGAGAACCTCCTTAGGAAATTCCCCTACAAACTTTGGCAATTATGGTAGAGTATGTAGTGTAGAAAACTAAACAAGGTATCAAAGTCAAAAGTGGGTATTTTAAAAGAACTTATTGAGGCATGAAGAAATACCTCCCTAAAGGTTTGTGGGAGTTATGAGGCCCAAAAATACATCATTTTTGTTAACTTTGTGTCACATTTTTACATTGTTAGATTATGTTTTAATTTATAACTACAATAGTTATATGATTAAATAGAGTAATTAAGAGTAAATATAGGCTTAGGTAGATAGAGTGAACTAATATGCAAAGAAATATAGATAAAAGAACATTTTATTGATTTATGGTAAGATTTTGGAATCAATAGGGGTTATGAGATTTTTATACATAACATGGGTTCTTAAACAACTTTGAAGATGGTATTGGGTTCACCTAGTGCTAGAAATTATAATTCTAATAGTCACTAAATAGGGTTTATATAGCCTGTGCCAGATACAACATCACCCACTTGGCACTAGAAGGAGCAAAAATTTATTTGCTAGAATAGAACTATAGGTTAGCACTAGACGTAGACTACAACCTAATGCCTAAAGCTAAGTATGTATAATATCCTAATATGTATGAAGCATAAACCAAGGACATGGTAGTTATAACCATCAAAGAGAATAGTATGACAACTAGTTGGCTAACATGGTAAAAAAGGGAAAAAAAACATGTGGCTAAATAATACCAAGTCAATTTTTCATTTCTATTTTGTTGTTATTGCCAACTAAATTCTATTACAGATGGTAGAAACTTTTAGCAAGAAGAAAATAGACCAATTTTGTACATTTGATTTGGAAACTATTTTATATTCACACCTTTCTATTCTAGGCCTTTACAACATAGCAACTAGGGGTCCAAATGGAAAAAATTTATTGTTTGACTATCGTTACACTCATTTTTATTTTTATTTGCTTATTAGAATATATGTTTATTTGCTACATTGTTGCTATTATAATAGGAATATTTACAAAGGTAGAAGAGGTCCTTGTCCTACCCATTATAAATACTATTATCAACCTTAGAAAAAGTATTAGAAAATATAGGAATTCCATCATTAGGCTACTGCAATCAAGATAGAATTCTTTTTTGTAAATTGTAATAACATTTTTTCACCTAAAAACTTAAAATAATATTATGATGTCGCTTATTTTTTTACTATATTTGTGTGAGATGATGTAAGTCACCTTTCATTCAATATTGTTGCAAGAAAGGGCCCATTCCTATCTAGGTGGAAGGTACCATTTTATATGTTTTCATCTACTATAAGTAATATTAGTTTGTTGTTATTTTTCTTACACTTTATGATAGTCATCTAGTTGCTTTATTATATCTCCCAAAAGGACTAGTTATTTGAATTAGTTTCAAATTTTTATTGTTGTATATTAGTGTGAAACAATAGTTTCTCATTGCTTATGTTTCTCCTCCATTATTTAATTTATGTTTAGCTATAGTTTTTTTCATTTTTGAGAAAGTGTGTTTCTTAGTTTAGTTCTTTTATTGCTACTATAATGATATGGATTTTTTATTTCTAAATTATTATAGAGTATAGATCCTATACCTTCCTTTACCCTAGATATTTCCTAGTGCACATAGCCTTTGGACACCACTGCTAGTTTGATGAATTTTAAGTGACCTTAGTAAAGTGTGGTTTAAGGACACATCACTAAGCATACAAAATATTATATTTTTGTAGTAATTGATCATTATTAAAAATGGCTATCATAATTTCTTGTAAGAAATCAATTTCAACTAAGGAGGCTACTAATATATATTTTAGTCATGTGTGGATCAATTTTGGCTTGTCAAAGTCCATTATATCAAATAAATAACTTATATTTCTAAGCATTCTTAGTCCATCCTATGGAGCATAATGGACTCTAAGTTGACCATGTACACAACTTTCCATCCCTATATTGATGTCTAGATAAAAGTTGTGAATTGATAGACTATATTCCTTCTTCAAATAAATAATTCCAAGCATCCACACACATGGTATGAGTCCCTCCCTAAATTTAGCATGGGTATAATCAAAATATTCATGGCTCTACAAAATTAAACCTATTTTATATCTATTTTGAGTTCCAACCCTTACCACCTAATATAGCAGCTCTCCCTATGCATATCATGGAGGACTCATCTCATGGACACAAAATAATAGCACAATTTATCAATCAGACTTAACACATCCAAAACGTCTATGGCCTCTTGGATAGTACAAGTTATAAATACAATCAACACCATGACCAACATTGGGTCTCACATAAATTAAAGGTTGTAGATAAGGTATGCTTACATTTTCAAAAAGAGATATTTATTGAAATATGTGTAATTTAATCTTGTTAGGCCAAGGCTAAAAGTATAAGGAAGTGCTTATAAGTACTATTAATATAGGATATGTGCATGTTTTCAAGTAATACTACAAATAATTCATCATTTATATAAGCTTACACACATGCTCATGTAAGCCTAAGGGCAAATTTCACATTTCATTCATAGTGATATTGATTAATCGATCTTCATGAATGATATTGCTTAAAGGGTGTGATTTATTACTATTTTATAATAATGTGACTACAACAAAAGTCAATGTTATATTGAGATTAACTAATCATTAGGGATTTGGTATTACTATAAATAGCCCTTAATGAGTGAGTATTTGGATTATCAAAGTGAATAAAATTATATATATTAGGGTTTCCAAGTCATCCACCTCTCTCTCTCTCTCTCTCTCTCTCTCTCCCCCCCTACATTTCATCATTTACCATTGCTATCTTAAAATTACTCTCACATAATTTTTGAATTTAATGGTGGTATTAAATATTTCAAAATCTTTATTGAAAGTATTACAAAATAGAACATTGTATTAGAGCAAAGAACAAAGCTTCACAAATAAAAATAAATATTTTCTAAATCTAACAAAGGAAACTTCTCATTTTTAGGTTCTATTTATTGAAAATATTTTGAAAATTTTAAATTAGGGTTCCAAACCCTTTCTCCCTCCAAAACTTCTTGTAGAATCGTTTGTGTGTGCATGCATGCATGTGTACTTGACCTCATTATTTATATTCATTACATTATCTTCCTTTGTGGAAGACCTTCATATATACTTGGAAGTAGATCACAATGTTATACATCCTCCTTTGTCTCCTTAACATCATGGGTTTGACACCCCTTATGCTTTATCTCCTTTGCTTTACCTTATCAATCTCATAAACTATCCTCCTTCATATTTAAGAGAGTAGTGTGATGGTTAGGAATTTTGGTAATAGTTTGTTTGTTATGGTTAGGGAATTCTTTTGGTATATATTATTGAGAGAAAATTTTCCATGGGATATGTAAGAACTAGTGTATGCACCATATTTGGCCCTCACTATAAAGCACCCTAAATTGAAGAGATAAGGTAGAGCTCTGGTATAGTGGTTGGTTAGTGCTTTGAAAAATAGACACCATTGGTTAAAATTTTGAGGACACCATTTTGCATTCACTTTATAAGGTATTGGTCATTTATTTTCTTAATCACTCTTCCTTGAAAATCTAAACTATGCATGTGCTATGATGAATGGTCACCTTATTTGTGAAAAGTGCAGTGTAGGTTTGAATCCTTTATAGACATTTTTTTAAAGGAAAAATGATATTATTGTGCACACACAAGTTGACATCATGACTATATACAACATAACCATTATAACTATTAAAGATACATTTTTTGATCTAGCTATAATCAGGCTAGCATGGTGCAATGGTTGGAGCACACAATTATAGGATTATTTATGAAGTATATATAGACTATATATTAAAATGTATACATAGCACATTGCTAAGATCACTTGCTTTTTTATACAAGGTTATAGGATCAATCCCCATTGGATCCAAAACATTTAAAAATACATGTGTGTGTTTGGATCTCCATCCAATCAAAACAATCAACATGTCAGTTTGATATTCACGATTTGAAGGAGTAGCATCCAGTCTAATTGTGCAAACTAGATAAACTTAATTTGGTAAAAATATTTCTAAGATTTGGTTGTTTAATTTTTCCAAATGATTTAACATATAATATACCAATTATTTGAGAGGTAATAACATTTGTATCCTAAATAATTTGGAGTTCATTTTTTCAATTTTACATGAGTTTTAGAGCTCTATGCAATGGTAACATCAATGCATGGACCTATAATAGTTTTATATAATATTCTATGTACAAAATATACTCCTTAGGGTATGCCACTTGTCTAAATTATTTAAATTACAATATTTGATTATTTCAAATTATAGCATTACTCAAAATCAAGAATCTATAGTTAATATTTAATTATGAATTAGAATAATGTCTTAGTGATCATGATTTTTTAAGAGAAAGGAAGAAACTCTTGGAATTTTTTTCATGTTACTTGGACCATATGTAATTTTGCATATCAAAAATAAAATTTATCCTATTGATATATGGTATAATTTTAAATATCTCTATGAAAAAATAAGTGCTACTAAATTTAATATAATAAAGATAGATATTTTCAATCTCATAAAAGTAGGTTTCAATGATTTTAAAGACTATATATTATTTGAAAGTTCTAAAAGTTGATCTATACATAGTAGGAGGCAAGGGAAATAGTGATGAGGAGTATGCCTAATCTATTGCATCTAATATTTCTCCTATGTTTCAAACAATTGGCTTCATTCATTATGTGAATGACATGACTGTCAAGGATCTATAACCCATATCTCTTGAAGGACTTTTCAATATTCTAACTCAATATGACATTGGAATAAAATTTTATAGAGTTATTTATAAAACACAAGATCATCTAAAAGGATTAAAATCAATTTAATATAAGGCTAAATTTCCTAAGGGTAATTCTAGGGTTTTGAAGAAGTCAAATATTTGTGAATATTATAAATTGGAAGGATATACATAAAAATTATATTACATGATTGAAGAAGATTTGATAGAATTCATAAGGGCTAGACACAAGCTTTTTGAAAATAAAAATGAGGATAAATATGACAAATTAGAGTACCATTAGAGTGTCCATTATGGGGAGAATTGTTACATTTGATTCCTTCTCTCTACAGATCCTCAATTCAAATAATGAGTGATGTTGAAATATACGTAATATGATCTTGTTAGTCATAGACCAAAATTGTAAATATTATAACTACTATTAATTCAGCCTATGGACACGTGTTTATGTAAGCCTATGAGCATTCACCATTTATGTAAGACTACAAGCATGTTGATGTAATCCTAACCATACATTTCCCAATTCACACTTAGTGATATTGGTTAATCCACATTTAAGGATAACCTTGCTTAAAGAGTGTAATTTATTGTTATTTTATTATAATTTAAACTCAAGTTTAGATCAAAATCAAGTTGAGTTTAATTACTCATTGGATTTTTGGTATCATTATAATTACCCTTAAGTGAGTAATCATTTTTATCATTAGTGTGAATAGCATATGATATATTATGGTGCCCATGGGAACCCACCTACTATTGTTTTTTGTCATCTCTCTCTCTATCTATCTATCTATTTTTTTTTACCATTACTACCTTCAAATTGTTCTTGCATATTTTCTAGATTTAATGTTCGTGAAAGTATGTTTCAAAATGTTTCTAAAAAGTATTACAAAAAAAAAAAACTTGCAAGACCCCATATAAAGGTCATACATATTTTCTATTGACCATACACCATGAAAAAGAAGGTGGGGAAAATTCCTTTGAATTGAATCTTCCATATTATCTTACTTTGTATCCAATCTTCAATGTTGAACTTCTTAGGCACTATAATCCATCCTTGTTGATCACTTTAGTAGTAGTAAAACATTTAGACACTAAATAACTCAATCTATATAGTTTAGAACCAATGGAGGGGCATCATATTGTTGATACATGGACCAAGACCACTAAAATGTAGTCCATTAAAATGTGTAGAGTGGTCAAGGTAGTAAAACTTCATCAACAAGAGAAGTGACTAAAAAAAATCAAATAAAGAAATATTTTTGCACTTAATATAAAATGTTGAAATAATGAAAACCATCAATTTTCAATGGAGGATAAATTATTTAGGAATGTGACCTTTTTGTGACATGGCTTTATGCAAAATAAGCAGAAATATACTTTTTATACTAATTGCACTATTAGGGATATAGCTTTGTGCTTGGGACTCAATTTTGATCCACTCAAAAAACATTGAAAATATTAGAGGGAGAACAATAATTTGACCAAGTGACTCTAAACAACTTTGTTGAAAAACACTCTAGAGGCTATCAAAAATTCAAAACAAAACACTTACTAAAAATAGTAATTTTTAATTTTAGATTTTGTAGCCAAAATGCATATTTGGCTATGCTGACACACTACTAGAATGAAAACACAAAAGGATAAGTCAGATATATAATTTTTATTTAATATGAATTTTGTAACTCATTGGACGTGAACCACCACATTTCCATATGGGTGACCTTCTAACTTATGGAAGCTAAACCACCACATTGCTATATAGTGATCTTCCATATTCAATATGATGGAGCTCTAAAATACCAATTCTTGTATAAATAAATATGTACCCCTCACTATACAATCATGAGTAGTGGATATAATGTTATAGCCTAACATATCTTCATAGAGATTGCTTGCATTATATTGTGTTTTATAACTAACACAATTATTTGGATATTTGCCTTATATATTTGATTTTATATGTAGTAAACTATGTTATTTTTTAATTTAATTTGTTCATTATCTTCCTTAAATCAAAATTATAAGTTTTATATCACCATTCATTCTCTTAATTCCAAGGAAAAACTAGGCATGCTTTTAGAATTAGATTTGAACACAACATATGATAGGGTTGGTTAGAGATTCCTACATGATATTATCAAAATATTTGTTTTTGATCAAGATTAGCATAAAATTATTAGATGTTTCTATAGAAATTCAAAATATTTTATTTTTATCATAGCTCATTATTGGATACTCTAAATCATATCATAGACTCTTCCAAAGTGGCCTATTATACCCTTATGCATTCATTATTCTTGTTCATACTTTGGAGAGAGCTTTCTCAAAGGAGAAAAAAAATAAAAAACAATGGCATTAAAGCTATAATAAATCACCCCTTTGAATACCATCTCTAATGTTTTGGTGATATCATCCCATAGTTAATGAGAAAATGAGTTAAATAAATATTGTTAATTGTCATGCTATGATAATATTGATTTAAATATGCATGCAAAGGTCATTTATGGAAATTGAGTTAACACAAAGGATTTATATCGATCTATAGAAAAATAAAAATTTCAAAAAGTTGAATTTATAAAAAATAATTTTGAAAATATTTTTTTCTAATTAAAGAAGACAAATTGTCCTCATTCACGCATAATCATATGAAACTTCAACTAACAATCACATAAAGACAAAGAATATGGGTTTTGGGCTCTGGGTGGATACATACATGTCATTTGCATGTTGTCCGAGGGTTTTTGGTAGTTTTTATTCATTCTCAGGGAGCTTGTGTCATCCTTCATGCTTCACTTGCTCTATGGGTGTTATTATGTCGACTTCTCCTCCACTAGATTTGTCTGAAGCTGGCAGAGAGAGGAATGGCTCTGAAGGTAAAAAATATCCCAAGAAATTTATTCCCAAGGTATACCACGAGGTAATTCTGAACCTAATTTTGTGATTCCTCTGCATGAATTCAATAAATCATGTTCTTGGTTTGAAAAAAATACTCTTATAGGGTATTTTTTGGGTCGAATTCCCCCTAAGCATGTCCTTAGAAACTAGATTGAGCAGTATTGGCATCCGTATGGGATTCAAGTTGACCATGTCCAAAATATCTCTAAGGGTTTTTTCATTTCGAATTTGGTAGTCCCAACCAAGCCCAAAAGATGCTCAATAAGGATCCTAGTTATATTAATAGTTCACTGCTCATTTTTTAGCTGTGGTGCTAGGATTTCATGGTTTCTAATTCTATTTCCCTGGTCATGTCTATTTGGGTAGAGCTCCCAAACCTCCCCATTGCATGTTGGCCCTTTATAAAAAAATTGGTGTCCACCCTTGATAAATTTATCTATGATGAACCCTCTCGATTCATGTCAATCCACCCTAGTAGGAGAATGTGTATCATGGTTGACCTAGCTAAAATCCTAAAGGATTATATTAAAATTCATGTTGGTTCTACTCGTATTCATCAGCGGTTGGTGTATATCAACCTCCATAATACATGTTATCATTGCCATTCAGACTCCCATCGTATTAAGGATTACCCCTTGATGGCTAAAAAATTTAAGGCCAAGGTGTCTACCCTGACATATGGTGTTGTATTATCTCCCACTACCCCGCATCCTCCATCAAAATATGGTTAATAGACTAAATTTTCATACAAGAAATGGAAATGTGGTAAGCCTGCTCAGGCAGGGCACATAGTAGCCATGTATGCTCAAGCCCTAACACCTAAGCCTCCCATGCAGTTGTCAGTTATGGAGTCAACCCCTATCCACTCTCCTCCTTTGGACATCAATTTTGTAGACCACAATGAAGGGATTCAATCCACTATACCCTTGGATTATCTATATATGGTAGGGGTTGAAGGAATTTTCTCTCAAAACTTAGGATGGTAGTCCCATACCCCCCTATGAGGTGAGAGGATTTCTCATTTATACAAGCGATGGAAAACTTCTCTCTCCTCTACCACCATGGATATCTTTAGGAATAACCCCTATCACTAGTAGTTGGAAAATGTGATTGAGGCCAGTGGGGGTATGCTACTTAACTCTTTTTAATGTTGTTTCTCTCTTGGAGTGTGCATGGGTTGATGGAACTTGTTCATCATTACATGGTTTGGGATGAACTCACTACATGTTCCAGTATCTATGGTCATCCATATTTTATGTGTTTACAAGAAGTCAAAGTGGTAGGTTTCAATTTGTAATATGCATATTCTATATTATGGCCTGATAGTCAGATGCATACTACCAACCACAATCATGGTAGTAGAGGTATTGTTATTTTGCTCAATAATAGGTGGGCGAGCAATTTTTTCACATGGGGTTTTGATCCCTCTCACCATGCAGTTTGGATTCTGATCGAATTTGGTGGTCTTTCCTTTAGGATTATTAATATTTATTCCTCTAATGAGGTCCAATATAGATGTACACTATGGATATGGTGTGCTTTGTCCTTACCTGTCACGATATGGCTGATGTGTGGGGATTTCAATATGGTCGAGAAGCCTCAAGATAAAATGGGTTAGCACCCAAATATGTGGGCCTAAGGAGAGCTACATGCTTGGTATTTTATAAAACATAAACCGGGGGTCTTCAATCCTAATGGTTGTTTCTCTACGGGCCAATTTATTGACCATTTGTGGTTCATGTGGTCTAATTTTCAATTAGACCCCGCAAGAGTTTTAAAAATGTTGGAAAGGGCTATGTTGTTATACCAGCATGAGTTTTATTTTTCTCATCGACTCCCTTTAGTCCCTTTTGTTGAAACCATTCTTGGTATGGTCTCGTCCGATTATTCCCCCATAATGTTCTATGTTCATTTTTTCTCTACCCATAAATGGCTTTCTCATGCTTATTTTTTTCTTAACACTTCTTTCTTGCAACATGATACCACTGTTTATCACATCCAAAGGATCTAAAACATTGTACCTAGACCCAATGGAGATTTAGGATGGATTAAGTGGTGGAATGATGCCATTTTTTGTACCACTACTCTACTCAGAATCTTGGGGAAGAAAGTGGTGCAGCTGTGTCGTCATTCTAATACTGCTCTATGTAATGATCTTGCACATGCCTCATTCCGTCTTGAGGCATCTTCTTTTGAATTTGTCATTCAAGCCTATGTTGCTCAGCTCTAGCATGAGCTAAAAGTGGTTGAAGTGTATGAGGCTAGAGAGGCTCAGAATAAAGCTAGGCTGCATTGGATCAAAGTGGGTGACCGTGTTTCTAAAGAGTTTTTCTAGAGACTTTGGCCTTCACATCACTCCACTCAATTCAAATATTTATTGGTTAATGGGATTCACACCACCTCTTTTCTTGAGATAGCAACTAAATTTACGCAACATTATTCTAATGTTTTTTTCTCAGTCGTACACCCCTGAAAGAGAATTAGCCCTTCAATATTGCAAAGAGGTTATTCCAACTTGCCTCTCCCTAGTGCAATAGAATGATATTGAACTCCCCCTATTAGAGCAGGATCTTGTGGATGCCCTGTTTCAAATGGAAAATGCTAAGTCCCTAGTGATTGATGGCTTTCCCTATAAATTTTACAAAACTTACTAGGATTTTGTTGGTCCTAACTTGCATAAAGTATATTTAGAAGCTGTAAAGTCTGGCTCCTTAGGTGCTATTATCAATAAGGTAAATATCAAGTTTATCCCAAAGTGTGGGGATCAAAAAATCATCACAAATTGGAGGCCAATAACTTTTCTTAATGTCAGCTACAAGATCATTGCCAAAGTACTTGCTTTATAGATTAGGCCATTGCTTCCCTCTATTGTGAGGCCTGAGAAAACTAGATTTATCCAAAATTGGTATATTTTGGACAACGTTCTAGCTATTTGGGAAGGGATGTAATGGGCTCGTAGGTCTAGTCAATAGGCTCTCTTCCTCAAGCTTGACTTTGAACATGATTATGATCGAATTGAGTGGGTTTTCATTCTTTCCATGCTGAAAGCTCTTGGATTTGGTCCTTAGTTTATTTCCTCTATTAAAATGCTTTTTTAAGATGCATCAACTATGCTTTATCTCAACAAGTTTCAAACTGATGCTATTGGCTTGCATAGATTAGTAAGGCAAGGTTGTCCTTTAGCCCCCTTGCTATTCATTTTAGAAGTAGAAGCCTTTGGTTATATTTTGGATCAGCGTGCTTCTCTTGGGATGCTTTGGGGTATTTCCCTTCCTAGGAATGTTGGTCAACTCATTAATGACCACTTTGTTGATGATCCCTTTCTTACTATGAATGAGGCTGAGAAATCCCTTTTTAAAGCTTTGTATTGTCTTGATATTTTTTGTAAATACTCAAGGTCTAATATCCAATGGAAGAAAACCTCCTATTATAGGCAATCCCTGCAGCCTCTTCCCCACTAGCTTCAGCATGTGTAGTGGATTTGGATTCAACCTAGATAAGTCTTTAAATTCCTGGGCATTCCTTTTGTCTTTCAAGGCTCTCCATCCCAATTATGGTCTTATGTCATTAGCAAAGTTTAAAGCAAGATGGAATATTGGAATGCTAAGAATCTATCTCTTGCTAGAAAATTTTAAATTTGCTCGAAAGTTTTGGCTTCCATGCATGTTTATTACTCGTCTTGCTAGGTCCCTTCCTAGGATTGTTACAAACAACTTGAAAAAATATTATGGGTTTTTTTGTGGTCTAGTGGGTCTGAGCAGAAGGGATTTCACAAAGTGGATTAGAATATTTTTTGTCACCCACGACAAGTAAGGGATATGGATTTTTTGGACTGTAAGCAT
Source organism: Wollemia nobilis (assembly GCA_028583015.1). Taxonomy (NCBI): domain Eukaryota; kingdom Viridiplantae; phylum Streptophyta; class Pinopsida; order Araucariales; family Araucariaceae; genus Wollemia; species Wollemia nobilis. The sequence goes on from JAQPPZ010005571.1 coordinate 29,490, forward strand.
CAAAGGTTAGCCCTTTATGCTAAATGGATTGTGTAGGATCTCAAAGGAACTGAAGCATTGAAAGTTATTATCAAAAATTGCATCTCAATTGGGCTTCCCCTCAACCATAGAGCCTAGGTAGGAATGGATTTTCCCTCTCTAGTGTTGGCCCTAGTTTTCATTAAAATACCTAGATTTTTTGTTATCAAAAGCATATGGAATGCTTGACAATAATTAGACCCTTGAATTGTGTGGCAAGGGGTATATTCACATAAAGGCCTTTCCATTAATATTCTCAATATATGGTGGTCCCCTGTATTCAATCTTCAGGGTATGTCATTGGGCCAAGTAACCTGGGTCCATGCCTAGAAACGTTTTAAGCGTGGCATTACTGCCATTGCAAATTTTTACCCTAAGGAAAATAGATATTCGATTCCTTGAAATGATTTTAAAAGAATGTTTCATTTGTATAATGCTAATAAGGCTACATATGATGTTTTTATGGACCATACACCTTTCTCCTTATGGAAAAAATTAGGTGTCATATCCCATAAACCCTGGTGGAAATATTCGGCCTGGTATAAGAGCACTTCCTTGATCAACTATAGAGCTAGGTAGGGTTATGACTGGCTTATGCCAACTACCCCCATGATGCCCAAACTCAATGTCAAATGGGACCTTCTCTCATCACCCTCTAGGTGGAAAACCAGATTTCATTCAACTTGGACATCTTATCTGGAGCCAAGGAAACATTTTTTTGCTTACAGATTACTGTGTCAGGGTTTAACCCTTGGTTGTAGACTTTCTTATATGGGGTGCCTGAGCCTTGATGCTCGTTTTTTTAAGAACCAGAGTCTTGTATGCATCTTTTCTGGGCATGTAGATGGGCCAGTCTCGCTTGGAGTTGGGTGGGTTATTTATTTACCCCATTTATGTCCCTGCAAATTTCCTAGCATCATGTCCTCCTGGGTGATCCCATTCATTTTTCTCTCCCAGTGAGGGAAGTGTGGCAAATATTAATATTCAACCTCCTGTTTCATATTTGGAAATATAGAAACAAGATTATTTTCAAGCAGGTTGATCCATATCAAGATTTTTTATTTGCATACAAGCTCAAAGTTTTTCATGATGTGTGGTTTCGGATCTGTGACCAGGATAAAAAAATGTGGCTATGGAGATGGTAAAATATTAGGGTGATGCCCTTGTGCTATTAGTAGGGAGGCCCTTGGTCATTCATCTCCTCACTCAATAGATCTCGTTTGTGCTGATTTCTTGATTGTGCACGATGCCAACCTCCTTGGAGTATATCCCATGACTATGGAGGCCTTCTGTAGTAGTTGGATATGTACACCTCCCATAATTCTATGTATGTGATCACTTCACAATCTATGCCTATGCCTAATGATGGTTGGGGGGCTTCAGGTAGCCATGGACATATTTTTGGCTAGTCTCGTCCTTCTTCTCCAATTACTCATGCTTCAGTCTAGGGTGAGGAGCACTTTGATGGGTGGGGGAACCACCCACTTCAAATGGATAAGGCTTTGTCTACCATGAGCCCCCTTCTTTAAAACCTTTTTGGTTGTAGAATATTTCTAGTTTTTTTTTTTTTTATGGTCGTGGTGCCCTTGTGGTGTAGTTTATTTTTCTTTATCCGCTATTAGGATAAGTTAGTGGTATTCGGGGTGTGATTTTTTCTCCACCCACACTTTTTTTGGCTATAAAGGAATTTTATTTTTATAATTAAAATGGCCTTTCATCAAAAAAGAAAGATAATCACATAAAGGCTTCTTACAAGGATTGAAAAATGATAGGAATATATTTCAATTGAGGGGATTCATAAATTATTATTAAAACTATGAGAGAATGTGGAGATTAGATTAAAAGGTAGCATAATTTATAATGCACACTAATTATTGTGGAGGTAATATCCTAGAAATTCAACATACCTATACATTAAAAACCATAATAGTAGATGATATACTCAATCATAATGTTGACCCTTGTTTTGTGTAAATCAAATCTTAAAAGTCTATTATAGAAATATATTGAAAGAAAAATGATATCAAGGAGTTTATTATGGAAAAAATATATGTACAAAGAAAATAAAAACTATAATTATTAGAAAAATAAATGAAATATATATTTCATTAAAAAACAAGTTTAATTTAATTTATATAGAATCCTTTGTTATTTTTGGAAGTGTGATCTCAATAAAAATCACATATAATTTATTAAAAGAAAAAAATAGCTTAAACTAAATCTCTCAATTATAATTAAAGAGGTAAAATAGTTTTTCATGTCTATGCAATATAAGGTATTATAGGTATCAAGTGACATTAACTCAACTTATTAGATTCCTCAACATTTAAGGAGGAGACATTTCTCAACATTCAAGGAAAGTATTATAGGTATCAAGTGACATTAGCTCAACTTATTAGATTATTCAATATTTAAGGAGGAGACATTTCTCAACATTTAAGGAAGAGACCAAGCTTCAAATCTTGTCAAAGATACATGGATAATATCCAAGCTTTGATGTAATATAACTATGAGGTGATGATGTAATATGAGTGAGGCTCATTTCAATTCCATATAATCTCTTGTAAACAGTTGAAAAAAAAAAAAAAAACATAAATATTATAAATGGCCCTATAAAATATATTATTTCTTTAATAACTTATCCAATCAAACTTTATTTACCAAGGCAAGATATATAAATCTATTTCCATTAAAATTTAACCATGAAAATGTATATATAGATGTAAGTGAGTTTGTATAAAAATAAAATAAAATTTAACCATGATTTCTCACTGTTATCGACAAGGACAACTGTGATTGACAAGGACAACAAGGAGGACTTAGTCCATTCCTTGACTCCTTGACTTGTAATCACCAGTTTGACGTGTGAAAAGAAATTTGCTTGAATCCGTGGGGAACACGGAACACGAAACTTTCTTAGAAATAAGGAGGAGGCAAACAAGAAACTTAAAGAATACAAGTGTGCAGCTAATAACCTTTCAAAGTCTTTTGCGACAAGCGACAAAACTGTTGACATTTGATAGAGGTTTGGTCCGGACTTTAACAATGGTCTTTCATTATTGCACGGCTCAGCAAAACCCACACAGGCATTGCAAGAAATTTCAACCAAAAAGGTTCAAAATGTTTTGGTCAGCGAGTCATCGAGGGAAGGCGATGCGAATCTGCCGTTTGATTTTGGTGGTCTCTCCCTTACAATTTATATATCCATGCTATTCTATTTCATTATCATTGTGTGTGCAGCAGCTCAGGCTCGAGTTCTCACAAAACACTATCTCTGCTTACATATCTTCCAAAACTATGGCCATGAAGGTGAGTTTATATTTAGGCTTGCTAACCCATTTTGCTAATCCATACATTGATCTCATTGAATTGTTTTATATAGTGCTCATTTTTCAATATTGTTAGTGCAGAAGATTGTGGTGGAGATGGAGATATCATGCTCTAGATGCAAGCAAAAGGCCTTGAAGATTGCTGCAAATGTCGAAGGTATACGATGAAATGAGATTAGATTAACAAAATTCATACCAATTTTGTCACCACAATATCTCATGGCGTATATGGTTATTATCATGTTTAAGGATGCATATTAAATATCTGAAATGTGGGTGTCATTTATTGCAGCAGTACAGTCTATAGAAATTGATGAATCTAAGAACACCGTAACGGTCACAGGAGAAACAGATCCTGTGAAAGTTACTTCTAAATTGAGAAAGTTGAAAAAACATGCGAAGCTTGTGAGCGTTGGGCCGCCTCCTAAAGAAGAGAAGGAGGAAAAGAAGGGCAATCAGGATGGATACATCCCAAGAAGCTATAGTGTATGGTATGTCGCTGATGGAAATGTTGTTTATTCTAATCCTTGGTCCATAATGTAATGTGATGATATTTTGAGACAAATTTTAATAGCAAGGTTCCACAGATTTGGTCTACTTCGATTGCATATATCAGTACAAATGCCGGTACTAGGCTGTTACGGCCTGACTTGATGACAGTATCATAGAGGAAGGCATATGATTCTATCATTTGATTAGGAACAATACAACATAATCACCATTTTTTTTTGTTTTATCGGTAACATCTTTTCATCTTTAACATATGGATATGGGGTTAGATAGACCTTCTCTCCAAGGTTTCTGCTTTCGGGCACAGGTCAAATTGCTATAAGCCCTGCCTCTCCTCCTCTCCTCCCTTAAAGAGACCCGAAGTGAGGAAGACTCAGCAGACTCAAGTCAGACTACTACCTCTGCCCTTTATTGGACATGTCCTCACGGTTTAAACTTAGGTCTCCTTTTAGTAAATACCCAAATCCACTAACTTTGAAAACTAATTCTCAAAATTTAAACCTTAGTAAAATAAAACTATAAATATAATCAATTAAACTATGTATCAAAAATATATATATTTACATTTTTAAAAGCGTATTAATATAGTGGCCAGTGATCCATTATTTTTTGTGTGGTGTCTATAATCAATTAACCTATATATCAAAAATATATATAATTACATTTTTTAAAAGCGTATTAATGTAGTGGCCAGTGATTTACTATTTGTTGTGTGGTGTCTAGCCGACTGCTTAGTTCCCTCGGTTCTTTTGTAATATCAAGTCATTGTTTAATATTTATTTTTTTAAAACTAATGTAGAAATCAGATGATTAAGTCTTACGAATATCCTGTATTATTTTGAAAATTATTGTTTAATATTTAGCTTTTCTAAAAGTAATGTAGAAATGAGATGGTGAGGTCTTACCCAAATATAATTTTCCTTATTCACGAGATGAAATTAATTTAATTGAACTTATTTTATAATAGGATATTATTGATTTTAATTAAATTATAATATTTTAGGTCAACTATTTATAATTGAAACTGTATATTAAATATTCATTTTTATTAAAAATACAAATTTTATGTTAAAATTTAGCAATAATAATGAAATTATGGTTTATGATATGAAAGTTATATCATGTCATTTGTCTTAAATCTATGAAATATAATTATTAGGATTCATTTATATTAAAATCTTACTTATGAGACAAAATCATTTATTTTTAAAAGCATGATGTGTATAACATAAAATATAAGTTAAATGCAAAATTTATTAATATAAAATTGAAATGCCACTATGTCATCTAACTAATTATGTACATTTTAATGTAAAATTGAAATGAACATAAGTGAACATTATGTTAAATCTCAATACTTTGATAATTTGTATTATGAAATGATAGATATATAAACACATAGGATACTCATTTTTAGCATAACAAACCACAAACTAATCTTACAACCACCTTTGTCTTCTAGTAGATGAATAGTCCTTGTAATAGGTAGCTATACCACACTCATGTCACATGGGCTATGATGTAATAACTTCTAAACTACCCCCTTATTAAATCATAGCCTTAGCTATGGTTGTGTCTTCAACTCTTGGCTCTTACTCTAGCTCTTGGCTTCTAACTTTGGCTCTTTGAATTTTGACTTGATGAAATGTTCTAGGGTGATGTTAGAATTTGAGAGAGAAATTCCCTACAAATGTAGGCATTGTATTTTAATACTTAAGAGCATTGGGTTTCATTGATCATGCACTCCAAAATCATATTTACTACAAATAATATCTTATTCAATTTCTAATACTTACAACTTCAATGCATAGAATATGTGCCTCTTCCATTTTCTTCATGTTGTGTGGACTATTAAATTGATTGGTCACCAATATTTATTTTGTGTTCCCATGTGATGGCAAGAATGTTGTGTAAGACTTCTTCTATTTCTTCACCCTCTTCTACTTTTTATTTATCCTATCACTAAAAATTTATGGATTTTTTGTAAGTTCCTAATTTTATCATGAGTTATTTTATATGATAAATAGGATGTGTGTCTCAAATACAATATTTAGCAATTCCGCATACTTGTTTCATCTCCTTGAATGATGATATAGATGCCACAAGTTTTTCTTGAACAAGAATGTAGCAACCTATCAAGTGCTCAATGGCCTTTAAAATTGAACTATTAGGACCTAATAGGTACTGATATTGTATTACAAATATCCCTTTATTTTGTATTATGTTAACAATTTTGATGATATCACAATGCATATTATATCTTGATTGCTTGCAGTGCTAGTACTCTCCTTGATAAGATTTTCATGACATATTTATGCTCTGCTAATGATATAAGTATCTCTCATTTTTAGGTTGTAAAAATAGATAATATTATTTTAACAAGACCAAGCTTGCAAGTTATTCTAGGCTTCTTTAAAACTCTTATCACAAGAGGCCATTCACCCTACAAATAAATTTCTCTATACCTAGGAAAAAAAATATTTTGAACATACCATCTTCATTATAGGAAGTATTTAAATTCTTACCCTTATAGTTATCCTATAGCTAGGGCTTGCCATGTCTAATTTTGTATCTCGGTGGTCTTCCCTCTTGTTGGTTCTTTAATGGCTTGGAATGATTAGGTGATGCATTATTTTATTTATAACATGGATAATCTTCTTAACCTATCATGTGTTTGGATCTTTTAGAGTCATACCAAACATTATTGTATTTTTTAGATGTACTTGTGTAATAAAAAAAAAATTATTCTTCTTTTATAGCTTGGTCCTCTTCGACTAAAATAATTTACTATACCCTTATCCAAATATAATTTTTCTTATATGATGATGAACTATCTTGATATTGATGCATCTCTCATGAAGCAGACCCATTTGTGAATGGATTATGCAAACATTCCTTTATTTTGTGGCTACTTTTATGACAAAGTTCACATATATTTTATTTAAAAATTATGTCTTTGTTGTTGATATCCTTGAGAATAATTTCTCTATTGTTGATATCCTTTATAACTATTTCACTATTGTAAATATTGTTGAGGTCTTATGCCTCTTTTAAATGGTTTATTTCTTTTTTTATGTGTAATAAGTACTTGTTCTTCTTCTTGTGTTCTGTATAAGGCTTCTATATTTTGAAGTAGATTTACCAACTTGTCAAATTTTGGTGTTTGCTTAGTCATATTTATATTTTTAAAAATACATTATATTGAGAAGTGAGATAAATTAAAATAATTAAAACAATTGTCTCATCAAATACATTTACCCTCAATTCTTGTAATGATGCTCGTAGATCAACTATTCTCCTCATAAAATATTTGAGCATGTCTCCATTCTTCATCTTCACTTTATAGAAATATAATTTTATTTTTTTTCGTTGTCTTGAATACTATTTGAATTGTATCCCATGAATATTTGGATATAGTATAATCTAAAATGTATGGTTGTACTTCATTGGGTACTCCAAACTTGATGATCAATCATGCTTCTCTATATACCTTATCAAATTTTGATTTTTCTTCATCTCTTGTATTAGGAAAGGTAATGGTCTCATCTAGAACATTTCATACTTCTTCAAACTCAAGTTGTGTTCTAAATTTTGTCTTCCAGATAGCATAAGTATTCCCCCTCAATAGTTGGGAATCAAGAAAAAAAATATTTAGTGCACCACTGGCGATATCAAACTTTTATACAACTTAAATGTTTTTATTTCATTGAGTCAGCCTCAAAAAATACTTTCCAATGAGTATATATAAGGGTATACACATGAATTTATTAATGCTTTGAATTACAATAAAATAATTTATTGTTGGAAAAAACAAAAAGAGGGAATGTTCTTACTCCTAAGAATATTTTTATTGTTTTAAAATTGTATAAACTTCTTCTCCTTTTTACTTCAATTAATCGAAAGGAATGAGATTTATTTTAGAGGCTATAACAAGCTTATTCATAAAATCTATGGGATAATTGAATAAGCCTTTTGACAACCAAACCCATGTTCCTTTGCTTCTATATTTTCAATGTCTATCTCCTTAAGAAGTTGCTCTACATATCCTTATGTGAAGTTATGGTATGTGAAAAAATGCCTATTGATTTGAGGTATTACGTTCGTTCTATTGCCCATTCAAGTCATCAAGGTTACCTCTAAATGTATAATAGAGAGATTTTAGACCCACCTATAAACCATGTAACTTGGGCTTATCGTGTGTTATATGTTTGCTTTTAATATCTTACTCAGCTAAGATATTTTATTAAAGATCATTCTTCTCTCATCCTATTGGGTACTTTCTCTATATTATGTAGATGATTGGAATATCTTCAATAGTCATCATCTAATTTAGGCTTGCTAACTATTGAGTCTCTTAAGAAAGGTCTTCTATAAGTCATGATAAAATTTCAATTGGTTGTCCTAAACAATATTTGAGCTTCAGTGTCCAACATGCTCACGTCTAAGTCTTGCTAAGATATTTTTCACTTTGTATTAAAATGTTATTTTTATTGTGAGAGTACCAAATGCAAGAGGAAGTGGTGATAACATCATGGTCTTCAACGATTGTACAAATAACTGATTTTCTTGATAGTATCTCTTTCTCTAATTCAAACCTCAAATAGAGACATTTAAATTTGTTTATGTTCTTCAAATGCATGTTAGTATGTACTGTAGATGCTTTTTAATTGCAACATTCTTTTATTTTTTTTAATTGCAACATTCTTTTATTTTAAGTAACATATCAAATTACATTAGGAATGATGACTTTCGAATGGAATGATGTCTTCATATTATTTTTAGTTGCTTTTAAATTACATCTTCTTGAAACTCTCTTCTAGATTAATGATTCTAATTTTGAATGCCTATATTTGAATGCCTATATAATGAAGATGACAATCTTGTTACCTCTTAATGGTAGTTCTAATGATGGATTTATTTCTTTTGGTGATAGTAATTTTATTGTAATGATAATATTTAATGGTTTCTTAGTATATTTGAAGGAGAAAATGATTCTGCAAGGGGAAATTATGACCCTATTTCTTCTCTAGTAATGCCTTCCTTTGCTTGTAGATCATATTATGATGCTTATGATTAGATGTTATTATTTTTCTTGGTAATATTTTGCCCTAATAGCTTGAACACCATCAATATTATGTTTATATATTTGTATGTCATATATTTTTCTTTAAACTGATCTTCTATAATATTTCTTATCCTAAGATCAATTTTTTTGCTATGGTATATTTTGAGACTCTTAGCACAAATTGATTTTTAAAAATTCTTTGGAAATGCATCAATGAGAAAATGATAAACTCTTTATCTTGAGGTTAAACCTAAGATGGTATTTTACAATATTTTTTTCCCTAAGACCTATTTTTATTTAATAGAGATTTCTTTTGAGGCTTCTCTATGTTGAAGCTTGAGAAGGATCAAAAGGAGAGAGTACTATTTCTTCTACCTACTTTGATACCACATGTTAAATCTCAATACTTTGATGATTTGCATTATAAAATGATAGATATGTAAATGCATTGGATGTCCATTTTTGGCATAACAAACCACTAACTAATATTGCAACTACCCTTGTCTTCTAGTAGATGCATAGTCCTTGTGATGGGTGGTTATACCACACTCATGTCACATGGGCTATGATGTAATAATTCATAACACATTCTTGTATGATGTCATATTGTATTTAAGTGCAAATTCCAAAATTTATAGAGACAACAATAAGTAGGTTCATAATATATTTTTAGTATTTATTAATTAAAATAAATTTATTGAGCATACTAACAAACTTTTATGAGTGGATAAATTATTTTCCTACCCATTTAATGTATTCAAAGTAATATGTCTACCTAGAATGCCAAAAAAAGAAATACCATTTAAAATATATACAACATGGCACAACACAAAAAAATTAAATATTTCAATAATTAATAAAGTGTATTTGTAGTGAGTATTAATTTTGAACTTTTAACATTTTCTAGGAGTGTGCTTGTTAAGGTACAATTATATTAGGTGTTATCACTTCATTTTAATCTAAATATTTGCAAAATATTTTGTGGATTAGTAGATTCATTCAATAGATCCTATTAAATGGCACTTAAAATAATCCATGATATGTGGATGGTGATATTTTATCATAGTATTTAGTATGTTTAAAAAATTAAAATATATATTTTTAAAAATATTAAAATAAATATTGCTTTTGTTTATTTCAATTATATATGGATTTATTACTCTTTGTTATAGATTGACAAGTACCATTTATCATAGAAGATTCAAATAAATTTAAAATAGAAAACAAAATATATAATTAAACCTAGTAGTATGAATAATCACTTCAACCAAATTCCTATTGACACTCGAAAAAAACATAAATCCACCTACTACTATGATTAGATTATTGAAAAAGGTAATATCATATATTTCATATGGTCCTTACTCAAAAAAATATTAGTCCTTTATTCTACATGTTCAGTTATCAAATACTTAATTGAAACTCCTTAATCGATTAGTTATATTAATATGGCTCACGATGAATGCCCACTATGAGCAAAAATGTTAACAATGGATCTTCTAAGACTTGATTGCAACACTACATAGTCAACCAACCCCTTCACGAAGTTGACCAGGTAGAGCAAGAGAGATACAAGCTAGAGGTATGACTAATACCATCGACTGTGAAAGTCCACAAACATGACTATGGAAAGACTCAATAGGAGGTGAAAAAAAACTCAAGGATATATCAACCCCAACCTATTAGTTACGAGAGGTATCACAAAGAAACCTCTATGAACATACACTTATATGGCTTAGAGTGTGATGAACAGATGAGATACCCCAACAAAACTATCAAAAGGGCCAGTATTAAGGGTTTAACTAACTGACCATCACATGCAAAAATGATAATAAGGATAAACTAGCAATAGAGAGTCTAGTCTAAATGGCTATCACAAGAAAAAATAAATGTGAGAATGAACCAACAACAAAGATATAAACCAAACACAATGCTAACCATGTAGAGAAAAAGGGTTAATCCTCCAAAAGTGGAAATGCCTATAGGGTAACTAGCCAAAGAGCTAGATAACTAACCATATCCGACATCAAAACAACAAATGAAACTATTAGACATTTTGAGTCCCAAAGTCAAATTTGTCATTGATGTCACTGGATGAAGTCATCATTAATGTCAAGGAATTCAACAAGAGATAAAGTCATCAAAGTTGTCATTGATATCCAAGAAGAAGCTTCAATAGTGCAGAAGTTAAAGGCAAAAGGGATCAATAATATTTTAATTTTATATGGGAGGATAAGTTAAAAGGGGTTTCATAAAAATCCAAGGAGGCCTATTGCAAAGTTAAAATGAGGTCTAATATTTATTTTATAAAATATTTAAATTCAACAAAAATTTAAATTTTATAAATAAATATCATTAATACCAAGTTGTGCAATAAGAGAAGGTCCTAATAAAACCAAAGGTTTTATTAAATTAATTTATAATATTTAAATTTAAATCAATTTAAATCAATTATAAATTAATTCAAGCGCCAACATCGAATAAGGTTGAGGAGCGCCGACGTGTTTGCATAAATGTGGAAAGGTTATATATACCATGCCTTAAATGCATTCAAATTATCCTTGCTCGAATGATTATTGCATGTAAGTTGATTTAAGTGGAGCTCGTGAGAAAATACAGTGAAATTCATATTTAGCGTGACAGCGATTGAGAACAATTCGAAAGCATAAAAATTTTATGAGCAAGTTGGGCAGCGTGGCCTAGTGGCAAGGAGGCATTGGTTAGAGTGTTGATATATCGAGTAGCCTGTGTTCGAAATGTGGCAGTAGCATTTGCATTGGTGTTGGAAGCACTAAGGGAACTATGCACGTTTTTCTTGGAAGAGAATGGAGTTTCTTAGAGTACGTGGTGCTCTCCACTCCCAAGCCATTGCTTAGCTCACACAGTGGTTGACTCATAGCTAAGGCATTGGTCATGGGCTGCGTGAGGGTTTGAATCCCTCCAAAGGCAAGGTAATTAATTTTTATTATTTTTAATATTACCTAAAGTTTGGAGTTAAAAGGGCTGCTACTTGGAAATAGTTGAAAGGGTTGTTAGTTGGAAATTGGTGTTTGTTGTTAAATGTTTTTTGGAGTTATAAGGAGTTTGATTTTATAAAGTCTTAAATTGTTATATTTGCATATTGGAGTACTAAGACTTTAAGAGTGTTGATTTTATTTTTAAAGGGATTTTTGCCAAAGAGATTATTATGAGGGTGTTGGATATTACTTTAAAGTTGGAGTGATAAGGTGTATTTTGTTTGATATATTTTTGTATTGTGATTTATTGAGAAAATTATTATCTTCTAAACCTTTTTGATATTTGTAAAGAAGTGATTGTGAGTGTGGCATATTTGTATGGTCTACTCCTTGTCAAGCAAAAGGTATGGGCAAATTATTTCAAAGTTGAGTTGATTGATTGGTTTTCTCAAAATAAGTTTGGACTGAAAATGAGTTGATTAGGGTTTCCTTTTCGAGAGTGTTTGAGTTAATGCTTCAATGTGTTCTAGAATAAATATTTGTTGTTAAAACCTTGTTTGATAAGCATTTTTGTTGAAGCCATTGGTTGTTTGAAGAATTTGAGTTAGGGTTTTGAAAAGAACATGAGTATCATTGTTATATGAAGATTGTTTTATGAGCATTTTTGTTGAAGTAAGTTGTTGTGCAAAGAACTTGAACTAGGGTTTGAAAAGAACATGAGTATCATTGTTATGTGAGATTTGTTGTTGAGCATTGTTGAAAATATTTTGAGTTGATATATGTTTGTACTAGGGTTTGTGAGAAAAGGGTGCTTCATTAAGAGATTGGTTGAGTAGATTTGGTTGAGCCTAGTCAAGTGGTTGTATGAAGTGATTGTTCAAGTTCCATAAAAAAAAACTATTCTATATTCTGATTTGAGTTGAGAAAGTGATTGAGCATTGAGTATAGAACATATTGAGTCTCTAATAATTATCTTTATGTTTCTATGATGTTGAAAAAGTTTTTAGTGAGCTTGTTGAACAGATTTGGACAAGTTATGAGTGAGCTTGTTAAGCAGATTTGGACAAGCTCTGAGTGAGCTTGTTGAGAAAATTTGAGTAGGTTTTGAGTGGACCTATTGAGCAGAATTGAGTAGGTTCTGAGTGGAACTATTGAGTAGATTTGAACAGGTTATTAGTGGACCTATTGAGAAGATTTGAGCAGGTTATGAGTGGACCTGTTGAGTAGATTTGAGCAAGTTCTAAGTGGACTTGTTGAGAAAATTTGAGCAAGTTTTGAGTGAACTTGTTGAGTATATTTGAGTAGATTTTGAGTGGACCTATTGAGCATATTTGTGCTAGATTTAAGGACTAATTTTAGTGTAGATTTGACATAGAACATTGGAGGTAACAGATTAGAGAGGACAACAGTCTCTAGTGGATAGAGATCCATCAGCCAGGGTAGTGAGGATAGGTCTTCTGAGTGGGTACAAGAGTCTTCAGTGGAAATATATCTACAAGCTAGTGTAGTGGAGGTAGTAGTCTTCTAGAGGATCACTAGCTAGATTAGAGGAGAAGGAGTTATGTGGATAGAGATCCACAAAATAGATATAGGGGATCAACATCTCCTTTGGACAAAGGTCCATAAACATTGTAGGGAAAGGATTCCCAAGAGATTATTTGAGAATAAATTATAAGCAATATTTTCTTTGTGGAGGTAGCCATATTTGGATGAACCACACTAAATTGGTGTCTCTATTGTGTGTGGTGAATTGTGCATTGCTTTGATTATTGTTGTTGATATTGCTATCTATACGTTGCATAATATTGATTTGGAAAGAAAAGTAAAAAATGCTCTTATAATTTTCACCCCCTATCTCAGTATAAGCTTGTGTTCTTCAATTGGTATCATAGCAGATGCCTTCATAAGAGTTTAAAAACTTGAAGTAAAAGCTAACAAGAACACAATGAATCCTAAGGAAGTTCCCTCAAGTAATTCATCACCAATATTTGATGGAAGTGAGTATATGTATTCGATTATGATGATGAGGATCTACCTAATGGCACTTGGCAATGAATTTTGTGATGCAATGGAATTTGGAAATGATCCAACAGTCAATCCTCCTACAGATAAGGAAGGTAAGTTTTTACAACACTATAATTCAAAAGCAATGAATACACTTGTGAGAGGTTTGTGTAGAATAGAGTCTATGGAAGTTATGCATTATAGAACTACAAAAGAAATGTGGGATAAATTACAAGGTATATATGAGGTAGATAAAAGTGTCAAGAAAGCAAAGATACAAAATCTCAAAGGACAATTTGAAACATCGAGAATGAATTATGAGGAAAGTATCAGTGCTTCTCTAACTCAAATTGATGAGGTTTTTAATGATATACAAGGATTTGGAATGAAGTTTTATGAATCAGTTGTTTGTGATAGTCTTAAAAACTCTTCCAAAAATATTCAATGAATAGGTTTCTGCTATAGAAGTGTCAATTGATGGTGATTCTTTGAAAAGAGATAATTTGCTTGGTATTCTTACAACTTTTGAGATAAGAACAAAATATCATATTCCCAAAAAGGAAGCAACATTCAAAGCAATCAAGAAAACAAAGGGTAAGAAGTCATAATCAAGCAGTGAGTCATCAAGTGATGAATAATCTAATTATGGTAGAAGAGATAAATATTCCAGAAGATCTAGATATCTAAGATCTATTAAGTGTTTCAATTGTGGAAATTTTGGACATTTTGTAAAATATTGTAAAGAACCAAAGAACAATAATGGTGAAGAAAAACATGATCACAGGTACAGAGAATCATAAATATATAGGCAATATAAGCATCAAAAGAAAAACAAGGATGGACAAAGAAGACAAGGAAAGAAGTTATTTTAAAGAAAAAATAAGATCTACTATGTGGATAATGCAAGTAAGTACTCAAGTGATAGTGATTCTAGTTTTCAGACAATTATAGAGATGAAGTCCTATTTATGATTGAAGAAAAATAACTAGTTAAGAAATCTCCAATTATTCTCAAGTGCTTTAGATGTGATAACTTTGGATATCTTGAAGATGATTGTACAAGGGATGGTTATAGTTTCAGTGATGATGAGTATGAGAATGCACTTGAAGGACAAATGAAAATATTCTAATGGCATTATAAGAAGAAGTGATCCTATAGAAGACAAGCCAAAAGAGAGTAAAGATGTGGACAAAGGTAAACAAATAGATGAATATTTAGAAGAGAATGGTTATGATATTAATGGAGAACTTATCTATACCCTTGACATAGTAAAGAAGGTAAGAAAGGAACATTCTAAACTTGAAATTTAGTTTCAATAATGTGATGAAGATAGAAGATTGCTCATAGAGGATTTAGAAAAATCAAAGGCTAAAGTAAATAAGTTCAAAGATAAGTTAGAAGCAAATATCTTGGAATGTGAGAAGTTAGCACAAGAAGTGACACTACTAAAATAATATTTAGAGGAATCCAAAATCAAGATGAAAGGATTTAAAAATAGCTCAAATAACCTGGATAATTTCATCAAGACACAAAAGACTACACCAAGCAAAACAGGTCTTGGATTTGAAAAGGTTCAAAATAAATAGGAAGAAGATTCAATTTCAAGTTTTGGAGGAGAAGAAACTCCAGATGAAGATAATTTAGAAGAATATAGTGTAAAATAAAGTGAGACATCAAAGGATGGGTTGGACAATAGAGGGTTCAACAAAGATAATAATAATGTACAAAGAAGATGCAGATGAAACAACAATCAGAATAGGTCAAAAGAGACCAGGAGACCAATGAGTTCAAGACAAGGAAACTTAAATAGAAGATATTTTCATGTCACAAGTTTGGGAACATGGCTTCATAGTGCAGGACGCGAGAAATAAAGTAATATGGGAATGGATATTTTTTCCATGGGTATTGTTACTCATGTAATCATTTTGGTCACAAGGCAATGAATTGCAAGGTTCATGAAAAAAGAGGATATGACTTCACTAGGAAAAATCCTAAGACATTTACACCTCAAAGGAATAATAACATTAAGTGTTATAAGTACAATAATGATGGTCACACAACAAAGTGGTGTAGAGCAGACATTCCAAAAATAGGTATAAATAGGAATAGGAACATAAATATGAACAGAATCAGGAACATGAATAGGAACTGGAACTAGAATTGGAACATGGATATGAATATGAATAGGAACAGGAATAGGAACATGGATATGAATAGGAATAGGAATAAGAACAAGAATATAGACATGGATAGAAATAAGGATATGGATAGAAACAGTCAGAGGATTCAAAAAATTCAAAAATGAAGAGAAGACGATAAAGGTAAAGAACAATGCTTTCTAGGAGTAGAAATACTCCCACCCCAGAATTAACCACCTCAAAAGGAGGTGGAGGAGGGGATAATCTAAGAGGCTCATTCTTATCCTCGAGCCCCAAAGGTGACCCTTGGCCATTGATGTCAAAGAGAGAGATATTTGAGTAATGGGGAGAGATTTGATATTTGAGAGAGCATTGAGCCAAGGGGAGCAGTATCCCAGGAGGAGAAAAATAAAATAAAGGTCAAGTTTTTTGTAAAAATAATTTGGGTTACCATAAATGACAAAGGGGTAGATTATTGGACATTTTGAGTCCCTAAGTCAAATTTTTCATTGATGTCACTAGATGAAGTCATCATTAATGTCAAGGAATTTGGCAAGAGATAAAATCATCAAAGTTGT
>JAQPPZ010005573.1:0-47518 GCA_028583015.1 Wollemia nobilis
CTCTAAAGAGTTTTTAATCCACAGTTGAGTCAGACAGCAGTGATTGTAGAGGGTTTGAAGCTAGGCAACGACAACGAGGTAAGTTTCGACATCTTTGATTTAGTGCTTGAAATTATTTAGGTTTTAGGAAAGTTTGACAGGGAGCAAGAAAGAACAGATCAGTAGTATAGGGGTGGCTCGATAATGGAAGAAGGGAAACAACAATTACAAGAACAAGTAGAAACCATAGGACAATTGGTCTCCGTGAATTCACATACTATTCCAATCAGTGAAGCTAACGAAACACGGGGATTGACATATCCACAAGCAATAGGGCATACAACAATACTACCATCTGAGACACCCGAAGAAGGAATGGAAAAACCTATATATGTCAATGCAAAATAGTATTGGAGAATAATAAGGCGCCGACAAGCTCGAACAAGGGCAACAACAATGAAGAGGACTAATCGAAAAATAATAATAAAGAATATTCTTCCACATAAACATGTGGAGAATAAGGAACAATCAAAGGCACTAACCATCGTCGAACGGGGAGATCAGTCAGACCAACATAGGGGACAAAAGAAGGAAGACAAAAGAGACGGAGGCAAAGCGGCAACACACAAGAACACAGAAGGAAAAACAAGCAAGGATAAAAAATAAAAAATGAAAGCAAGAAAACATTTAGCGTGGAAAGTGCAGGTCACCAAAATGAGTTTCAAGATAGGGAAGAAATTTACAGTCCCACAACCACGCCACTCATGTGGGCACCAAGACTTTATGTGCAAGAGCTAATGAAGATGAAAGAGAAACTTGAGAGCATGGAAAGGAGGGAGAAAATAAGAGATACTAAATTAGATGAGGTCATAAACATCAATCAAAGGCTGGAAAAGGAAAACAACCAACTCAAGGAGCAAGTGTCAAAGCTACAAAACCTTGCGAACATGGGTCAACGTGAATGGCATGTCCTCAAACAAGCCATCCACTCCCCAATCAATGATACAATAGAGGTGGAAAAAATGAATGCAAGACAAATAAAAGAGGTACGAGAAACACTCCAAAACATAGAAACAAGAGAAAATGAGCTGCGAAATGAATTAGCAAAGGCAAAGTCATGGTCTCAAGTAGTAAAAGAACCAGTCAATCAGCAAAAAGAGTTGATAGAGAAGCAAGTAAAAATTCAAATAACAGAAGAGAAAGAAAGACATGAGAAGTTATCAAACATAATCATCAAAGGGTTAAAATATTATGGGGATAGGGAAGACACAAACCGTTTAACCAGGGACTTCTTGTCAGATCGGTTACAATGGAAAGGTCAGATCAAACAAGCAGGCAGAATTGGCAAGCTGAGAGGAGGCAAAGATAGGCATATTCGGGTCACATTGATGAGCTATGAGGATAAAACAAGGTTACTAAGAAACAGAGGCATGTTGAGAGGGTCACAATTCTATTTAGATGATGACCTAACCTTTCTACAACAAGAAGAAAGAAATAAGGAATGGGAAAAGGTGAGGGCAACAAGGAATGAAGGGAGATGGGCATATTTAAGAAATGGAAAGGCGTACATCACATCTAAACAAACCCAAAACAAATAGGGAGTATGGCCCACCCGGGAACATCTTACGATGGTAAGTTGGAACTCTAGAGGTTACCCTTGGAGAAGAGGACCCGGGTTAGGGCCCATTGCTAGAGACAAAGATATAATCATCCTGACGGAAACACATGAGCACGATGGATGTAGGACTCCAGACTTTGTGGGATACAAGAAAATAGCAATATGGAATAAAGCAACAGAAAATGGCAAGGGGCAGGGGGTATTATGATTTTAATAAAAGAGGAGTGGGATAGGGTCATTAAAATTGAAAAACAAGATGAAAACAAATAGTACATTTGGATAAAGATCCTAGAAAATAAGTCAGTTATTAGCATAGCAACATGTTATTTTGCTCCCAAGAATTCTAAATTCTATAAGAAACATGACCTTAACAGAGAAGACCCATACTCCTCCCTAAAAAGAGACATTTTGACATACAGTAAGTTGGGGGAGATTATATTAATTGGAGACTTCAATGCAAGGACAACAAATAAGCAAGCTAACATTCTAGTAGGTAACAAAGATATTGAGATTAATCCTCTTTGGATGCCAGAAGAGGAAAATCAGCAGTGGACCAAGACTTCAGAAGATGAGCATGGGGCTATCACGCAATATGGAGAAGAGTTGTTAGGCCTTTGCAACATACACAACTTGGTTATTTGCAATGGGATGAAAAGTTGGAAAAATTCAGGAAAGTATACATGCAAAACATATAAGGGACAAAGTGTAATAGACTATGTAATATGCTCACAAAATTGCATACCAAAAATAGAGGAGCTAGAAGTGGAAGATTCCCTAGTGGAACTTAAGTCAGATCACAACCCAATTGTTATGAAACTTCAAATGCAAGGAGACAAACCAAGGGAAAAACACATGCAAGGCAATCAAAACAAACTTCCTCACAAGGGAAACATTCTCTTAACAGAAGAAAATCGACAGAGTTTCAGGGCAACATTGAATAACAAGTTACAGGAAAGGGAAAGAAAGGGACTACCTCACAATAACAGAGATTACAATAAAAGTGAATGGTTAATGCACGTTATCCAAGAAGCTCTAAACAAATGCAAGAGAGCTAAACCTAGAAAGAAAGAAAGAAATAGCTTCCCAACCAACCCGTGGTTCGATGAAGATTGCAAGGAAGCGCGAAGATTACTAAAGGAACCAACGGGTAAAACAAGAGCAAACAAAAAAGCATATGAGAAACTAGTAAGGGCAAAAAAAGAAGAATACACTAGAACAAGGAGGAAAGAACTGATTTACTTAGGGAAGCATGAACCAAAGAAATTTTGGAAGGAACTAAGCGTGAAAAAGATGTAAACTGAAAATAACATAACAACTAGTCAGTGGTTGGAGTATTCAAAACAATTGTATGAGTGTAGTAACCAGTAGGAGACACCCCCTACTATCATTGTCAAGAAAGAACTTTTCACAAATGAAGACATTATTCAAGGGATAAAAAAGTTAGCAACTGGTAAAGCCCGTGACATAGACAATCTTCAAGCAAAGCATATAAAATGGGGGTAGATATTCTTGCACCGCAGATCAAAGAGATTTTCAATGAGGTCATACAAAATGGCTTCCCTACAGAATGGACAACTAGCTTGACCATTCCTTTGTTTAAAAGTGGAGATGTAAATAATCCCTCAAACTATCGAACTATCATGATCAACCCTCTCTTTGCAAAGTTGTTTGGGAGTATGATAGAGCGTAGGATCAACAGATGGGCGGAAGAAAAGGGAAAGAGAGCAAAGGGGCAAGCGGGTTTTAGGCCCAAGCACTCAACTATTGATCACTGTATCACGCTTAGACACATAGTGGAAAAAATATGGGACAAAAAAGAGGAGGCTTTTTGTTGTTTTGTAGACTTCAAAAAGGCATTTGACACAGTGCCAAGGAAAAATTATGGAGCAGAATGGAAGAGCTAGAGGTTCCAATTCACTACAGGGCAGCAGTTCACAGATTATATGAGCATGTAAAGGCTAGAATCAGAACGCAAGAAGGGTTATCTGAATGTTTTAGGAGTGACATAGGCATCAAACAAGGTTGCCCTCTATCTCCGACATTATTTGGGTTGTACATTGACAAGTTAGAAGAATGGATAAACAAATTTGGGGGAGAGGGTGTGCACTTAGCCAAATATGTGGTAAAACTCCTCATGTATGCAGATGATGTAATTCTTGTGGCCGAAACAGCTAAAGATCTAGAAGATCACCTTCGGGCTCTAGAACTCTTTTGTAAGGAAGTTGGGATGCAGGTGAACACGAGCAAAACAAAAATCATGATTTTTTCAGAAAAAAGAAGAAGCAACATCTCGAATTTCAGTTTGCAGGAGAAACTCTTGAGGTAGTGGTAGAATACAAATACCTAGGCATAGACTTTCATGACAAGCTCAATTGGAATACATGTAGGATGAAAAGAACTCTAAGTGGTTGGAGAGCGCTATATGCACTTCAAAATCGGTGTAGGAATGCCGAGTTGTGGGACTGGAAGACCACCAAGGTCTTATTTGGCCTACTTGTCACACCGATTGTGTTGTATGGTTGCGAGGTGTGGGCCAGTGGCACGACAAATACAAAATGGAGGCAAATAGAAAGGATTCAAAAACGTCTAATTACAAATTTTCTTAGAATTAAGGCCACAGTCCCTTATGAAATTATTCTAGCTGAAACTGGAATGTTCCCTTTAGAGGCAATTGCTATGACCAAGTTGTTATGTTACTTGAAAAAAATAGAAAACATGAAAAACAACAGATGGCTTAGGGCAGTTAGGGATGAAGAGCTGCATAGGCGGAAGAACACATGGATGAAACAAAATCAGAAATGGATGAAACGTTGGGAAATCAACATAAATGAATGCCCAAATTTCAATAAAGACATAAAAAACTATGTGAACGAAAAGTTTAGAAGTGGAATGTGGAAAAATGCAAGCAAGAAAAGACAATACTATATTGCAAAGTTTAACCCAACGTATGACCACAAGGAAAAAGCATATATAGGCGCTGAAATTAAGTGGAGGGAAAAAATCCTCATTGCTCAGATAAGGACTAGCTCTCATAGGCTTAGATGTGAAACAGGGAGATGGACAACGCCCAAGGAACAATGGGAAGAAAGGATATGTACTCTATGCAACACAGGGGCAATAGAGACAGAGGAACATTTCATCTATGAATGCCCGAGTTTTTTGGACATCCGTGGCAAATACAAAGAAACGCTTGGAAAAGGGTCTATGATAGAGTTATTTGAAGACAGTAAAATAAAAAAAGTTGGGGAGTTGCTAACCCAAATCAGTAGGAGAAGGAACAACCTTCTCAAGGATATTAATGGTCATATGATTTGAATAACTGTGTTTCCATATTTGGAGGTCCCATAGGCCATGTTTTGGGTTAATTTAATTATTAATAATACACATGGACCTTTGCATTAAGTTAAACTTGGTTTTAATAAAAACCCTTAATGAGTCCAAATGGTTTTAAGAAAAACCTTTAGCCTTGTCACCATGGTTTTAATAAAAACCCTTTAACATAATGAAGCTTCTCAAGATATTCTTGACATCACACTCTTTTGAAATCAACACAAAAATGCCTTTTGACATCAATGACAACTTATACATTTGAGCAAAGGCAATGTACCCAAAGTACCCAAAATTGCCAACAGTTGATTTCAATTTCCCATCTATACATGTTGTCCTCTCTTATTACATTACACTACTAGATACAAGACCGAAATGAACCCAATTTAAGTATTGAACCCCTCTTATTATATTTATCATTTCTACATAATCTCTAACCTAGGGATGCAGGTCAAATTTATGGATTGGAAAATTATATGATACAATTGCATTATAATAAAAAATCCTTGTAAAAAATGAAGTGTCAATCATATGTTGAGACTCATAATTGAGTAGATACACAGGATTTAGGTGTTGGATGTAGGTGTGTAGTGGGTTGCACAACAGAAACCCTTGCGCACAGTAGGCAAAAAAAAAACAAATAAAGCTGGAAAAATAGTAGCAGCAAAAAAAATTGCTCAAACCTAGTTGACAAGAGTAGCAGGTAGGGCAAATAACTAGTAAGGGATCGAAACCTGAAAAGGGAAAAAAAGGAAAACCCAAAAAATAGGGTTTTCAATTATTTTCAACCCATAAATGGGTGTTTGAGTTAAAAAAATAGAACATGCAGGAAAAGGAGTAGACAAACCAGGGTTTGGAGTGATCGGAGATAGATGGGAAGTGACTTGCATAGGAATCGAAGTAGTGCAGGGCCAAACTAGGGCCTTGGAAGGTACGTCAATGGATAGGGTCTTAGATTAAGAGCTGGAGAATGGATTTCTGGGAAACAAAATCCAAGAACATCCTAACAAAGTGGTCCCAAAGAAGGGGTAGGATGAATCAGAGATAGACAACAGTCAGGAGAATTGGGCCCTAGAAGTGGGACAGAAATGCTCTTGGGCCTAGGTGGTATATTTTTATAAATCTACTACTACTCTTCCTTCATTGGTAAGCCACTTAAACTTGAGAGTTAAAGATGACATTCTCAACATTCCCTCAAAGATAATTTTGAACATGAAGGCGGAAGGGGAACACAATTTGGTGGGCAAATTTTTTGGGGCAAGGCCAGATATAGATACTATTTGAATGTAGGACTTCGCTAGAAGGAAACCAACGGGTTGCATGGAGATTGTGGTGCTCCCAAATGGATTCTTCATGATCAAACTTACTGAGGTAAGTGACATGCATAAAATTATATATGGAGGACCATGGTCGATGGGGAAGCATAGCCTATTTCTCAGAAAATAGGATGTGGATTTTAATCCTCACACCCAAAGTCTCAACATAACTATTGTTTGGGTAATATTACCTCACCTTCCCTTTCAATATTGGCACGATGAAGTTTTAATGGCTATTGCAAATGGTATTGGTACCTTTGTTACCATTGATAGGGTAACCAGGTTGAAGTCCCATATGGTGTTTGCCTAAATTTGTGTTAATGTTGATATGGATAGAAAGCTTCTAAAAATAATAGACCTAACGTCCCTAGTGGGTACTTGGACTCAGAGGTTGGAGTATGAAAATATTTTGCTCCTTTGTGATCATTGTAAAGGGAGAGGTCATATCTCAAGCTTATGCTTGAAGAAGAAGAAAGCTCCCAATAAGAAATTTTGGTAGAGGAAGGAGAGTAAAGATGCAAAGTAGGGTAAAGGCATGAATCTTGTGGTGGATAATCAGAAGAAAGTAAGCACCTCATACCAGTCGAATGTGGTGGCTAAGTAGAAACACATGGAAGATTCCTCTTATGGAGTTATGGTAGTCTAGCCCCCCTAGAGCTGTGGAACCCCTTGACTTTGCAGATCATAACTCTTTTGCTTGCTTGAGAGGAGCTGAAGAGGACAAAATGGGAGACCCAATCAAAGTTGTGGAATTTGTGGAGGAGACACAATGGGTGAATCATGAGGGGGTACAACAAGAGAGTCTAAAACCTCTAGAAGTGGATGTAGAGGTTAACCCTATTTCCATGATTCTTACAAATCCGGATAGGCAAGATGAAGTTGGAAAAGTATTAAAGGAGGATAAGAAGATCCTAAAAAAGATAAAGGTGAAGCTTATAGATCCAATACGGGAGGATTTCTATTTAGAGGAGGTTTCGATGACACCCTCAAGGGTGACTAGGAATCAAGCAAAGAGAACTCCCTTGGATGTTGGTAAGGAACACACTGTAGGTAGACCCCCTTTAATAGAGGTAAGGAAGAGAGAAACAACAACAGAGATAGCCAAAGGAACACAAACCATCATCAATATGGGTGGGGGAGGGAAGAAATCAACTAAATCTAAAAAATGAAGGTTTTATCATGGAATGTACAAGGTCTCAATGGGACTAGAAGACATAGATTAGTACAAATGTTGAGAAGAGATAATCACCTAGACATTTTGTTATTACAAGAGATAAAGGTGGTAGAAGTAAAATTAGCAATTCTTAAAGACAAGATTTGGAGAGGAGCAAACTTTGTTGCTCAACCCTCAATGAGCTCCTCAAGAGGAATAATGTGTATTTGGGACCCAAATAAATTGGAAGGACAAATGACAAATTATGTGTTATCCACTTCTTTTCGAAGGAGGATAATGTCCACTAGATCATTACAATGTCTATGCACCCACTACTATCATTGGAAGATGAAGGTTATGGATGGAATTGAGTGAACTCAGGCATATTTTTAAAGGTATCCCATGGATAATTATAGGGGACTTCAATACCCCTCTGTATTCATCTGATAAGAAGGGATACGTTGAAGGATATTAAGAGAGTATGACTGAGTTTGGTGATTTTATAAATTCAAATGCTTTGATGGACTTGGAGCTTAGACAAGTAAAGTTTACTTGGACTAGTAGGCGGTTGGGGAGTCAATTGATTCAGATCAGAATGGATAGGGTGTTGATTTCTCAGGAGAGATTATAGTTTTTTTGGTACACTACTCTTACGACCCTCCCAAAAACTAGCTCAGACCATAATCATTTGATTTGGGAAATAGTGGATATGAGAAGGCTCTTTGCTACCCCTTTTTCAATTTGAAAATATATAGATCCTTCATTCTAATTTAGAGAGCAAGATTCAATCGTGGTGGCAACAAGATTTTTCTGGGGATAGATTGACTCAATTAGCAAAGAAACTGAGATTTGTTAAGCGAAACTTAAAATTGTGGAATAAATAGGTGTTTGGAGACATTAAGGTTAAAATGGCAACTTTAAAACAACTCATGGAGTTAGAAAACTCTTTGCATTTGGGGGAGTATTCGGAGGAAGTTCAAACTAGAGAAAAGGATCTTCTATGTGATTGGCACAATACTCTAGTGTGTGAGGAGGCTTTCTAGTGGTATAAATCAAGAGCTTTATGGTTAAATGAAGGAGACATGAATACGAGGTTTTTCCATGTTTCAATTCTCAGGAATAGAAGTTTTAATAAAATTTAGGAGATCAAGATTGTTGATGGCTCTTCTACAAGGGATCCTTTCCAAATTAGAGGGAAAGTTTTTCAATTTTTAGGAGTGGATTCAGAGCTAGATGAAGAGGTGATGAACCTGTTGTTAGGTCATATTCCCTTAAATATTACAAACCAGATAAATGACTATCTCCTCAACCCCTTTATGAATGAGGAAATTAAAGAGGTGATCTTCTCCATGAAGGAAGACAAATCTCCTGGTCCATATGGGTTTTCGACACTCTTCTATCACAAGTTTTGGCACATCATTGACAATGACGTCACCTTGACAGTTAAGGAGTTTCATATCTCTAAAAGGATCCCTTTTGATGTGAAATGTATGTCCTTAGCCCTCATCTCAAAGATTGTAGGTGCTAAATCTTTTGTAGATTACCGCCCAATTAGCTTGTGTAATACTCTCTACAAAATTGTGTCCAAAGTCCTTGCAAACCATTTGAAGGTGGCTCTTCATTTTTTTATTGACAAATACCAAAGGGGTTTTGTTCAGGGATGACAAATTCTTTATGGGATGATTTCGATCCATGAGATCTTGCACTCTATCTCTAAATCAAAAAAGTAAGGTATGTTTCTTAAATTGGATATGAATAAAACATATGATAAAATTTCTTGGGATTTCCTAATCAAAGTGCTTCAACATTTTGGTTTTCATGAGGATTGGATCTCTATGATGAAAAACTGCATCTCCACAGTGATGATATCCATCTTAGTTAATGGGTCTACAGTGGGTTATTTTCCTAGTAATAGGGGGTTAAGACAAGAGGACCCCCTATCCCCTTATCTATTTATAATTTTAGTGGAAGCTATGGGTAGAGCCTTCACAACAACCATGTATAGAGGAGACATAAAAGGTATCAGGCCAGCTTCCACTCTAGAATCGATCTCTTTTCAACAGTTTGTGGATGATACTCTAATTTCGACAAGATCATCTCTTCCACAAGCAAGACATATTAAGATGATTTTACATTTCTATGAGCTTGTAGCAGGCCAAAAGGTAAATTTTAATAAAAGCACTTTTTTTTAATACCTCTAGAGCTCTCCAACTGCATATAGCAAGAATCTTCAACTGTGGCATAGGTGATTTGCTAGCAACCTATCTAGGGATACCTTTATTCTGTGGGAGTATGAAGGAAGCCTTGTGGAATCTGCTTATTGAACGTGTTATAAAGAAACTATCTTCCTAGAAAGGCTCTCTTCTTAGTCATGTAAAAAAGGTCCAGCTTGTGAAATCCTACCTTCAAAGTATACCTATTTACTTCATGTCAATTTTTAAAATGCCAGTATTGGTCTACAAAAATATTGAACATATCCAAAGGATTTTTCTATGGTCTAGGGTTGAGGAAAAGAAGAGGATATCTTTACTTTCTTGGAACAAAGTTTGTACCTCTAAACAATATGGGGTATTGGGACTGAGAACTCTTCCCAAAATGAACAAAGCTCTAATGGGAAAGTTGGGTTGGAAGTTGGCAAAGGAAGAAGACACTCCCTAGGTCAAAATTGTAAAAGCTAAGTATTTACATAATTCCTCCTTCCTAGAAAACCTCAACCCCCCTAAGGGGTCTAGTTTCTAGAATAGCCTTCAATAGGTAAGACCTCTGATCCAGTAGGGTTGTAGATGGCAGATTGGAGATGGTGCTAATGTGAGATTTTTATAGGATACTTGGCTCTTTAACTCTTTCCTTTATGAGATACCAAGGTTTCAAAACTTAAGAACAATTTTGAATCCTATTTATGGACTGTTGGTTCAGGATTATATTGTGGAAGAAAATAACATCAAGAAGTGGAAGTGACTTTATGCTGAGAACATCAATGAGGACTTGCATTCACACCTAGAAAGTTTTAATAGATGCCTTAAGGCCTACATACTCAGTCGTTGGCAATTGAATGATATATTTATTTGGATGAAAATGAAGAGTGGATATTTTTCTGTGAAGTTTGGTTATAACTTGGTTGAAGGTGTAGGGGTAGTATTGCCCTATGTAAAGGTTTGGGACAAATATCTCATCCCTAAGATTTATATTTTTGAGTGGCTAGTTATGCATAGTAAAATTATGACCCAGGATAATATGAAAAAACATGGTTTCTCCTTACCAAATAGATGTGTTTTGTGTGAAAAAGAGGAGGAAAGTATTGATCATCTACTTCTTAAGTGCTCCTTTACCAAAAACTTGTTTGATTAGCTTTGTAGTGAATTCCAATTTTAGTGGGTTTTCCCTATAACTATCTCAGATTGGAACCTGCAATGGGAGCCTCCTTATAAAGGTAGAAGAATCAGGAAGTTGTGGCTTCTAAGCCTTCCACATATATGGTGGAGAGTCTGGAATGAAAGAAACCACAAAATATTTGAGGACTTGAATATGGACTAGGAAATGGTTTGGAACCGAGCAAGAAGTCTCCTGATGGAGAATTTTAACACTATCCACTTCAAGGAGGTATGGGAATCAAAGTAGGAAAGGCGAATATTGGAATGCTAGGGAGTCAGAGAGAAATTACCAATACCTCGAGTTCATCCCATAATTCATGTAAAATGGATACTGATTTTTGTTGGATGGTTCAAATTAAATTTTGATGGGGCCTCGAAATGTAATCTCGGGTTGGCGAGAGCTAGAGGGGTGATCCAAAATCATCTAGGTAAGGTAATCAAAGCCTTTGCTAAACCACTAGGTGAAAAAACAAGTCATTTTACTGAAGCAAGAGCAGCTTATGTAGGAATTTCTTTGGCTATCAATTGCAATCTATATAAGCTCATAGTTGAAGGAGACACAAAATATTATGACCATTTTAAAGGGATAACAACCAACCACTTGTACTATTGATTTAATGATGGTGGAAGCTTGAGCACTTTTGGATAGACTCAAGAATGTGTCTATCAATCATATTTATAGAGAATCCAACAGGGTAGTAGATGGTCTTGCTAACGAAGGAGTTATAGCAGATGCCAAAAAGGAATGGGGGAATGATATCCTAGTGCACATAAATAATTTAGTTGACAATGATAATGCCACAACAATTAACAATGGGGATCAGGTGGAAGATATTTCCAGGAAAGCATAGAGTATATGATATTTAGATATGTAAGGTGTATGTTGATTTTCTAGTTCTAGATGTGGTTAGTGAAGTGTGTTGGTTGTTACACGGTTAGTATAGGATTTATGCCAGTGGGAAATTCTTCTTGGTGAAATGGATAGTGATTGGCCATATATGTTGATGTAAAAGGTTAGCATTCCTTTCAAAAATACACTTTTCCAACTTAACAAAAAAAAGACTAAGAATTGAGCACCTTTGGGTCTAGTATCAATGTAGCCTCCTTTAACCTAAAGATCTTATTGATCTTTTCAAGGGTGATTTTGAATACCGATCTGTTTGTGAAATATTTGATTGTTCGATTTCAAGGATCATATATGGCTGCCAACCATGACAAAAGGTCTCAGGAATAATACACTTTTGGGTATATCAGCTTGCCCAAGTTGTAGGTCCATTTATTACAATATGGACTAGGTTTATTTTGAGCTCTCCATGCTCTTTTAAAGAGTCCCTCAAATAGCCATGAGTGTCATTGATAGTTCTCTTATGTTTTCTTATAGTTGAATATGGTTTATTTTTCTATTTTCCACTACTAACCAGGCATGATTTCTAGGTTTGGCCCTAATTGCTTGATGAATTCCAACATATCTATAGTGGTGGTTTTTGCTTTCATCTCTTGGTATGATGGGCCATTTGTGATACTATCTATCTTGGCCATGACAACTAGAAGAGGAGTTTATGGGGTAGCGCTTGAGGATGCCATGCTAATACTGCACTCTACACTTTCTTCTACTTTGTGATGCATCTTAGCCTTTATATTGTTGAATATTTCTTTGTTACTCTTTTGTACTTGATGCTTTTGAATGAGTGTTTACTATAAGTGAAGATGGATACCTCAAATGGGTATTAATAGCAAGTTTCACATGCATGAGATTTTATTGCTCTCCACCACCCTCTTTGGTTTGCTAGTTGGGCCTCACCACCTTTTTTCTTTGATAACTACCTTAAAAGTCATGGCATATCATCCATGTCCTGTAATTGACAAGTGAAGTATATCCTTGTTTAAATTATAATTGTTGATTATTTAGAAATTGATTTTGAGTCGTTTGTTAGTTTTAGGTATGTGTTCCAGAAGAACTTGGCTTTGTCTCTTCTGCCAAAGGTGTTGATTTAAAAATAAAATATTTTTATTTAAACAAACTTACAATTGTGTTGAGGTACAAATCTTCATCACGTTCCTATAAAAAATCTAATTCATACACTTCTTTATGGGTGAGGTCATCCGCGTTGATGAGTGTCATTTAGTTCATCATTTAATCATTATTTATCAATCCGGGCAGGTGTCCTAAGGCTGTTTACGATAGTCAATTCAAGCAGATGTAAGACATTCTATTCAGAAAATGGCTTTATTGGCAGAACAGTTAGTGTTTGTTGGGGGTTCTTCTATCACTCTAAACCCTATGAACTGAAAGGAAACTAGATTACGCTTGCTAAAATAAAATTGCAAAAATAAAATAACTGTCAAAGAAACCTATTTACTTTTGCTAAATCTGAAAATGCATTCAAAAACTGAATTAAACTTGCTGAAATGAAAGTTGCAGGAAATTCAGAATTGCAGAAAGTAAACTAACTAACTTTGCAAAATAAAAGAACAGAACTGAAAATAAACTTAGAAATGATAACTCAGAAATAATAATGAAACTACAAACTCTGAAACTGGAAATGATTTCAGCAAAATAAAGAAATGCAGGAAAAATGACAGGTTTCCTATTTATTCTGCTGCAGACAGATTTAAACAAGAAAACCTGGTGAAAAACCTTCTTCTGCTCCTGGAAGTGGCCCTTGCTCCCTGGTTCAGAAGAAGGTGAAGAAGTAGCTCTGGTTTACTACTTAATCACTCCTTCAATCATAAAGCAAAACTGATAAAAACTGCACTTTTTATTGAATCAAAAACATGCAAAAAAATTCTGCATGTTACTGCTACAGAAATCTGATTTCTCACAATATTCAGAATTATCCTAATTGCAATCCTAATTCTCCTTAGCTCAACCCAGATGGGAGCTGGTTATTTATATTACAAACATGCTAAATCAGGTGTGGAATGATTCTAATTTTAGGCATTTTAGGAATGTTGTTGAAACTGCATTCCTAAAATGCAGAATATGGTTACATGAATGAAATCTATTTGTTGCACATTTGTTGGAGGTCTTTTGCATTGAAAAAGGTGCACAACAGATTCACATAACTATCCTTAACACTCTCCTACAATTTTGCCGCCTTTCCTGAGCTGTTCTGGTCAAAACTATGCTTTTTCGATTATTTCGGAGCAGTCCTGTTATTTCGGAGCAGTATCTCTGTTGTTCCGGAGCAGCGCCAGAATGCCTATTTTCAACATAGTTTGCGGTTCTTTTGCCGAGCATTTGGTGGATCAGACTTGGAAGTCTTTCAACAACCTATTCACACGCTCTTTTAAGTTGAATTTGACCAAATTCCAAGCCATGCACATCTGGCTGGAATTTGTCCAAGTTAAAACAGTCAAAATACAGTTTTGCACAGCTTGCAGTTTTGTCCTATTTTTAGTGCTATTTTCTGCATTTGACAACTTCAGAGAGCATGATATGAATGTTATATGTCCCACACGTGATTGCACTAACACATTTCACAATAAATCATTATTTATCAACAAAACTTATGCAAAAAATACAAAAAATTAGTAAAAATAGAATATTATGCTTCTAAACAGTCAAACATGTAAATAGTAGTAAATATTGTATTTCATCAATAGAATTAACATCAAAACATGTCAAAAAGGTCTATTAAGGATGTCTAAAATAATCAATAATGAGGCAATTTTTGGCCTCATCATTCCCCCCAACTTATTCTGATGCATGTCCTCATGCATTCTGTGAGGCTACAATAGAGCAGAGATCTTTGTCCAAGACTCTCTCTTGGTAGCTGAAATTTGGACCAAGAATCCTGTAAAAACCTCTGATTTCCTTTATCTGCTTGAGCCATGCCTGAAACTGATCATCTGGCTGAGGGTCATCATCAAAAAACCATGGAACAGGGGTGATTACAATGGGCAATCTGTATCTTAATCCTATCCACTGATGTTGCAGCTGTTGAATAACTTGCATGATACCTTCAGCTCTTCTTCTTGACCACTGCAAGTTATTGGGGGAGATAGGTTCTTTCTTCTGCAAAGAAATAGATAACTCTCCCCAACGATTTTTATAGGCTGCTAAAGCACTATTAAAATGCTGGTGAGTAAAATTCTGAAAATTGACTAAGCATTCCTGAAGATTGGTTTCATAAATTTTTCTCACCTTTTCTTCCCTCATCATAGTAAAATGTTGATTGGCTGCAGTCCTGTAATTATAGTGAATTGGCCTCAGATATAGTGCTGCATTTGCCTCATTTTCCTTAGTCATCTGCTTCTACTGTTCCCAATATTCCTAATTTTGTAGAGTGGACATGAAGGCTCTCAACTGAATATCCCCTGTAAAAATGTGAGGTAGGAATGTGTCATCACCAGGCATAAAGAAGTTATGTAAGAATAACTCACACAGCAGATTTTTCTGTTCTGTTGGGCTGTGCAGGTAGGCATCCAAAAATTCTTCAGGGTCTTCCAATTTGTATGGCAAATTAGAGTGGATTCTCATAATTTGCCAATGGATAAACCTTTCTCTGAGGATTAAGGTATAAAACCTTGCAGGTCTTCTGCATTGGACTAAACACTCTGCATTCTGACAGAGATCCTGCACCTGGTTCTTCAATTTGGTTATTTCTGCCTCTTTAGCCTCACATTTTTCTTCCAAAGGTTTCAAAGCTAAAACCTTTTCTTCCAACCTTTGGCATTTCATCATCCACTTTGATAAATCTGTATTATATTCCTCAAGTGGAACCATAAGGGGATTGCGGATAGGTTGCTGCATTTGAGGAACAATATTAACCTGCACCTCTTTGTCAGTCATGTCAACCTTGACAGAATCTGTTTGTGTCTCCTTTTCTTCTATTTCTGCCAAAGGCAAGTTGACCTGTACCCCTTGTTCCTCTGTTTCTGTCATAGGTAATTCAGTTTGAATTCCTATGTCCTGTGTTACTATGAGGGGTACATATGGTTCAATAGCTGTAGCAAGAATTGAGGAGATATGAAATTGTTCCTGTCCCTGTTCTCCTTCAATATCAATTACAGGTTCCTCCCTGATTGGTGAGTCTACTGCATGTGCAGCTGTTGCTAATTCTAACAAAATGTCAGCCATTTGAGTGTCATGCATAGTTTCATCAGGTTGTGGCTCTAAAGATGCAATTTTAGCTTTTAAACTTGCCACTTCCTCTTTGCAAAATTGCAATCATTTGATCTTTTTCTAAAATAGAAGCTTGACACTTTTCTATCCAACCTGTTTGTGTTTTCACCACACTTCTTGCCGCAAATAGTTGTAGTTGGATATCTTCTTCTTCCTCTTCCTCTTCTTCTACCTCTGACTCCTCCTTAGAATCAGAATCTGTATAATCCACTAAGGCTACTTCAGGGCTGGATGTTGGTTCTGTTATGTTTGTGGCTGCAGGTTCTTGATTCTGCTAGGTCTGTCTCTGCTGCTACTGCTTCTTGACCTCCTTGGTCAGATGATGTTTCACCCAATTGAAGTCTTGCAGACCTTCGTAATATTTGAACAGGAGTCTTTCTTTTTCTTGTTTTGGGCATTTCTTGAGCAGATTCTCCTGGTTCTGCTTCATCAGAGCTATTGGACTGCAAAATAGTCACATCTGCTAAAAATGACACCCTTCTACATTTTTTAGCAGAGTCTATTCCAGCATGCTTTTCTCTTTGTCTTCTAGTCCTAGAAGAGGGAGGTCCCTGTGGAGAGGATGGACCCTCTTCTTGGACAGACTCTGTCTCAACCACTGGCTCAGGTATTTCTATTTCCTCCTCTTCAATGCCAGGGTTTCCAATTTGTTCTACAGATCTAGGGCTTTCAATTTGTTCTACAGATCTAGGGCTTTCAATATCTTCTTCTGCTCCAGCTGCAACTGCAGGGTTTCTAGTTTCATCCCACTGAGCAAAGAATCTGCCAAAGCTCTGCAAATTACCCCTAAAGTGATGTTTACAGATTATTTTAATCAAACCATGATGCCTAGGGGTTCCTTTTCCTTCCTGATATTTCTTGGCCATAGATTTTAAATTTTCATAAAAGTACAGGGGAAAATTAACTTTGAATTCAGGGTTTGTGTGGCCATATCTCAAATAAGTTAGAATTCTCATATGGTGCCCTGACAAAACAGCATACTGGCCTTCACAAGTAATAAACCTAATCATCCATTCGGCTACTATATCCCAGGGAGATTCCAGACTTTCCCTTTTAACTCCTTTACAAATATTTTTACTCATGACATACTCAATAGGTTTATCATTTTCTGCCCTAAATTGGTTGGCCAATTCATTTAGGGTATTCCTAGCTATTTTTCCAAGATTAATTCCTTGCAAAGGAAATTCAGTAATTTGGCTCAAAACATCTGGAGTTACCTGGATTATCATGCCGTTGATGTTGATCTTGTTATTTCTGAAGGTCCGTGCAAATTCTGCGGCCAATCCCTCGGAGTTCCCATCAAATTTCTACAAAAATGGCATAAACCCTCCATCGGTGAAAATTTGCAGCAGCGTAGGATTTTCCAGTATGAAGCTGGCATTTTTTGGTTCACTTATGTTCTTCCTACTGCCCATTTTCTTCTGCTCTGCTCGCGAATATTTTTTTGAAGCGCTGGAATGACAGTTCTAGGGCACATGCACTGGAATGACGGTTCTTGCGCGGAACAAAACATGTCAAATCAACTTATTGATTCATTTTTTAAAACCGAGAAATATGCTGAAAACGAGGAAAAATTAGTTCCAATGCAAATTACACGATCACGATTTGCTGAGTTGGCATCAATTAATTTGCTGTGAATTTTTCAATGTTCTTTGATGCGTGTGTCGTGATTACGCGAATCGCGAAATCATGATATCTAAATATCCATGGATTTCGGAAATCACGTGTTCCATAATCACTTGCCACGTGTTCCTGCCTGAATTTTTTAAGAAACGTCAACATATTTCGAAGCCCTGATATTCTGGAGCAAATGTCGTTATTTATTCATTTCGGAGCATATCTGTCAATACTCATTCCGAACCTTGAGCTTTTGATGTTCCGGAGCTCCAGCGCTTTTGTTCTGAAGTAGTGGTTATTCGGAAGCAAATTTCATTCCGAAGCATATGTCATTCCGGAGCATATGTCATTCCCCCTTCCGTTGACTAATTTAGACATCCCCAATTTTAACCTTATGAATGCTTTAAATGCTAATCAAGTGAATCTATACACTACATACCTTAACTATTTACAATATTTAAAATGTAAAGAAACACATACCTGTCTTGACTACCTTTCTACATTTTGTACAATTGATTAGCTTTGCTGATCTTTTTCTTCTGACAAGTGCAGTACTGTAATTCTAAAAAACACAAACAATGTGGGTGATGGCAATGACAATGGTGGTGAATGACAATGGCAGAAAAATGATAATGCTAAGGAATGGATGGTGATGGAATGAATGGCGATGGAATGGATGGTGATGGAATGAGTGTTGATGGAATGGAACTCAGTAAACATGCCAGATAACTGGTTTTCATGTAAGCCAATTTTTTTTTTGATAAAAACTATACTACTGCTGCTTCAGTGGAAGAAGGGAATTCTTCCATTATGTGCACATCCAAGTGCTCTATTTGTTTTAAAAATTCATTTTTAGTTAGTGGCTTATGGTAAATCCGGAGACGATGTCCATTAACCACTAACTTCCTTCGCGAATCATCAATTGGTGAGAGACGAACTGCTCCATTCGAGAAAACCTCTTCAATCTGATATGGTCCAAGCCATCTTGTCTGCAACTTCCCAAGAAAATCTTCATAGCGGGAGTCAAACAGTAATGCCCAATCCCCTTGCTAGAATTTCCGTTCTTGGATATGGCTATCATGCCAGACTTTACGTTGTGCTTGGATCATCTCGTTCTGATGCAAAGCGTCTCTCCGTATTTCATCCAGTGCATTGAGTTGCAGGATCCGGTCCGTTTGTGCCTGTGACAAATCAATACCAACTTCCAAAGCAATTCGAAGAGTTAGTAATTCAAATTCAATGGGTAAAAGGGGTTTTTTACCATAAACCAATTCAAAAGGGGTAAATCCCGTAGTGGATTTCCAAGTAGTGTTATAAGCCCAAATTGCTTCAGGTAACTTTTCTACCCAATTCCTTCTATGAACTGCTACAGTTTTGGTTAATATTTTCTCTAATTCCCTATTTGTCACTTCAACTTGACCATTGGCCTGTGGATGATAAGGAGAGGACTTCCTGTGCTTGATTTCATATAATTTTACAAAGGCTTCAACAACCTTTGAAATAAACTGAGGTCCTTGATCAGAAGTAATAGACTGTGGGGCTCCAAATCGCAGAAAAATCTGTGAATACAGAAAATCAGCAACTTTGTCTTCTCGGGCATGCTTAAAGGCACGGGCTTCTGCCCATTTGGTTACATAGTCAACACATACCAAGATGTGCACCTTCCCTTGGGAGGGTGGATCAATAGGTCCTACAAAATCTAACCCCCACCTCTCAAATGGTTCTACACCTAATTGAGGTTGTAAAGGCATTTCATTTATGAAAGTAGGCTTACCCATTCTTTGACATGCATCACAATTTTTGATATACCTTTTTACATCTTTATGCAATGATGGCCAGTAGTAACCAGCACCCAAAATCTTTCGAATGGTATGTTTTACTGAATAATGCCCTCCTGAAGGTTCATCATGACAGGCTCTCAAGATGTCATATATCTCATCCTTACGAACACACCTGCGTAAAACATGATCAGGACTGCATTTAAACAATATTCCTTTTATCCATTCAAAAGAAGAACTTTGCTTGATTAACTATTTTTTCTGTTTTGAGGTAAAATGAAGAGGAATCTTCCCTGTAGCTAAATAATTAGCTATATCTGCAAACCATGGAGTTTGAACAGAGACAACAAACAGTTTTTCATCAGGGAATGCGTCTTCAACTAGTTCTTCAGTTTCTGCATTTGGCAATCTTGACAAAAAATCTGCCACTACATTAGCCTTTCCTGGTCTATTTACTATAGTAATATCAAATTCCTGTAGTAAAATCAACCAGCGAATAATTCGTGCACTAACCAAAGGCTTATTCATCAAATATTTGATAGCAGCATGATCTGTATGGATGAATACAGGATAACCTGTGATATAGTGTCGAAACTTGTTAATGGCATATACTATAGCTAAGAATTCCTTCTCAGTTGTAGTGTAATTCTTTTCAGCTCCTGTCAAGTTTTTGCTAATATAATAAATGGCATAGTGTTGTCCATTTTCAATCTGCCCTAGTGCGGCTCCAATAGCAGTATTGGAGGCATCAGTCTGAATATGAAAGGGCAGCTCCCAGTTAGGGCCTCTCAGTACTGGCAGACTGGTTAGCTTTTCTTTCAAAGCTTCAAAGGACTTGTGGCAATCATCAGACCATACAAATTCAGAATCTTTCATTAACAATGCAAACATTGGATTAGCAATGGTACTGAAATCAGTAATAAATCTACGATAAAAGCCAATATGTCCTAAGAAACTATGGACATCAGTTTGAGATTTCGGAGGAGGAAGACTCTTGATGACCTCTACTTTCTTAGGATCAACCTTAATACCTTGAGCAGAGATATGATGTCCTAAAACAATTCCTTCCTCCATCATCAAGAAACATTTTTCAGGATTAAGAGATAAATGATATGCTTCACAGCGTATTAGAACCTTTTCAAGTTGCTCTAATGTATATTCAAATGTGTCACCAAACACTGTGAAATCATCCATGTAAATCTCTACACTCTCGTTGGTTAAATCAAAAAAAATGGCCAAGACAGCTCTTTGAAATGTTGCTGG
This sequence comes from Wollemia nobilis, assembly GCA_028583015.1. Classification (NCBI taxonomy): domain Eukaryota; kingdom Viridiplantae; phylum Streptophyta; class Pinopsida; order Araucariales; family Araucariaceae; genus Wollemia; species Wollemia nobilis. The sequence continues at coordinate 20,551 of JAQPPZ010005573.1, forward strand.
TGCATTACATAATCCAAAGGGTAATACTCTATAAGCAAATGTCCCCCAAGGACATGTGAAGGTTGTTTTTTCCTGGTCTTCTGGTGCCACTTGGATCTGGTTATACCCACTAAAACCATCCAAAAAACAGAAAAATTTCTTACCAGCAAGAGTGTCCAGCACTTGGTCTATAAATGGTAATGGAAAGTGGTCCTTGTGTGTGACTTTGTTTAATTCCCTGTAATCCACACACACTCTCATATTTCCATTCTTCTTAGGCACAATAACTAATGGGGAAACCCATTGACTGTCTGAAATCGGATAAATGAATCCTACTTCCAACAATTTTTCAATTTCTTCTTTAACAATGTCTTTCAAAGCAGGATTCAGACGTCTCTGCGGTTGTCTAACTGGTTTGACATCCTCAGTGTATATCCTATGTGTGCATACATCAGGGTGGATTCCAACCATATCCGTATAATTCCAAGCAAAATCTTGAACATGTTTCTGCAAAACAACAAATAGTTTGGCTTCTTGATCGTCAATCAACCAGTTGTTAATATTTACAGGTTTTCCTGGCTGAATTTCAATTTGCTTGACTCCGGGATAAACAGAGTCAACATGTTCATATTTGCTGATCAAAGCATTTAAAGGACAATGATGTGGTTGCAGATTATGAAATACTCTTGATTCTGTATTAAATGCAATACCTGATGGAAGCATTGGCATAGGACAAGTGAAAGAAGTCAAAAGATGATGATGCCATCCATGTGGCAATGTAAAGGAACTTTCTTGAAGTGGAATAGATGGTAAATGTTCAGCAATTTGTTCATCATATTTCCATAATAGGTGATTGACCAGAACTTGATCATCCCTGAGGCCTTCTTCATGCAATGTATTCACCAAGACTGTTTCATGTTCAAAAATTTCTCTTTCTGGTGAATTCAGTTCTTCAATGTGTTCCTGTACTACAATGGTGGCAAGGGTAACAAGAGGCTCCTGTTCTTCATCAGACTCAGGATACCATAACTTTCTAGAAAATTTAGATGATGGTTGAGCGGTGGATACAAAGAAATTTTCTTAAGATCTACTCCATTTGAAATAGTCATTTCCCCTGATCTACAGTCTATGAAAGCAGTTGTAGTGGCAAGCCAGGGTCGTCCTAGGATGATAGGATAGCCATTAGCTGTACTCCTAGGTTGCAACACTAGGAAATCTACAGGGTATTCCCAAGAAGATACTTTAATGGGAACATCCTCCAAAAGTCCTTCTGGTTTGGCAACTGACCTATCTGCCATTTCCAAAACTGTAGCTGTAGGACTCAAATCAGTGAGCTGCAATTTTTGCATAATATCTTTGGTCATGACATTAATTGCAGCTCCTAAATCAATAAGCACATTGGGAATTTGAACCAATCCTACAGTAATGGTGATTACTGGACTTCCTGGATCACCATATTTGGGAGGTACTAATTTCCCAGAGAGAAGATCAACCAACTTTCCATCTACTTGTACAGTTTGTGGAAAGGCTTTCTTCTTCCTGCCAGGTTTCCTTATGCATAAATCCTGAATGGTTTTCTTAATCAATGGTACATCCTTGATTGCCTGCAACAGAGGAAGTGAAATTGACATTTTCTTCAATTCTATGATTAACTCTGATTCAGGGGTAGTGATGGTGTGATCAAACCTTTCAAGAAATGGTAAATCTGATGTGACACGTTCAGATTTTCTTTGTAAGTTTTCTGCGTTTTCTTCCTTTTGCTCTGATTGTATTTTTTTTGGACTTGAAATTTCTGGAATTTCTTCAATTGTAGGTGGAGCAGGGTCAGGTAAGATCTTTCCTGAACGTAATTGGATGTTACCACAGTCAAGTACATGAACTACAGTAGTGTCTTCAGACTCAGCCTCATAAACAGGGGCTGTTTGTCTGGCATTATTGGGGTTAGTCACAGGCTGAGCTGGGAGTGGAGGTTGTTTTACTGGTTGTGCTTGTTGATGTTGTGTTCTTCCCTAAAAATTTGGATTAGGAGCTGGCAGCAAATTTTGAGTTTGCCCTTGATACCTTTGTTGTCCTTGATGGGGTTGATATTGTTGTCCTTGATAGGGTTGATATTGTTGTCCCCATATTTGTCCTTGTTGTGTCCATTGTGGAGGCATGGTATGCCAAGGTGGGTTCATCCATCCAGATTGTGACCAATCTGGAGGAGCTGTCCAAGGTTGGTTCCAAGGTTGTGCAGAAACTTCTGCCTGTCCCCATGGCATATTCATATTCCAAGGAGATTGTCCCTAGTTTGGAAATCTAGGAGCATTGGGATATTGTGCATAACCACCACCAGATCTCTGCCCAATAGCATTGAGTTCTTCTATTTGGGTGCCCAAAATAGATTTTAGATGAGGCAACAAAGGGCATTTATCTGTTGAATGTTCCTTGGAACAAATTCCACAAATAGAAGTTTTGTTTAGGGGGCAATCCTGCAAGGCATGCTTACTCCTACACCTTGGGCAATAAATTGCTAAAGGTGGTGTAGAATTAGATCTTGTGTTTTTCTCACCTAATGCAGTATTAAGTTGAACAAGGATATCAGTTTTTAAATTGGCCATTTCCTCCATCAACTCTTTTATACCATTATTGCCAGAATTCCTTTTCTTTCTCCGGTGGTGAGTGCGGGAATAGTTTTTACATAACTCCACAATATCTTCAAGGTCAAGTTGATCTATGTCTCCTTTTCCCATTAAATCTAACACTTCCCTAGATTCATCCTGTAATCCTCTTAAGAAGATAGGCTTTAAGAAATCGGGTTCTACAGCACCACACCTCTTTTGGACAAAGGCAAAGTGATCAAGATAATCTTCTAGACTCTCATCTTCTTCTTGCTTGATCCTAAACAACTCATCTTTCCTATTTCTTACTCTACAATAATCCTGATATTTATTTAAGAATGCAGTCTCCATTTCATCCCAGGTATTGATTGAGTTAGGTTCAAGATTGCTCATGAACCATCGGAGAGCAGCGTCCTTAAGTGTGGAAGGAAACAATTTCAATTTTTGATTATCATTTATGTAGTCATAAGTCTGACATAACACTTTGAATTCAAACAAAAATTGATCAGGATCTTCTGAAACAGTTCCCCTAAAAATTGGCAATATGGATGGGGAGATTGTTTTCATGGGGGCATCTAGAAGTGGATCCAACCGAATGGGATATTCAAAAGTTTTAGGAGGATCATCAAGATTATCATATCCACCTGGAGGTGCTGCTGCTGCAGCCATAGTTGTTTTCCTTCTAAAGGATGATGGGAATAGTCTAGTCAGAGGGGAGTGTTTAGCAGCTAGTGCTTCAAAAAGCTCTTTTTCTAATTTTTCCAAAAATGCATCTGATGAAGAAGGTATGTCTGGCTTATCTTCCCCAGGGATTTCAAATTCTTCATCTGACCGAGCAGGTCACTTTGGTGGTTCAGAACCACTTCGGATAAACCTCCCTCTTTCGTCTCTCAGCCTATGCATTCATGCACATTTACTAAACAGACTATAAAATTTGCAAGAACTATTTTCTGTATCCAGCCTACAGTTCTTGACCTACTTAAATTTGACTAACAACACCATTGTTCCTCGAAAACGGTGCCAAAAATGATGAGTGTCATTTAGTTCATCATTTAATCATTATTTATCAATCAGGCAGGTGTCCTAAGGTTGTTTACGATAGTCAATTCAAGCAGATGTAAGACATTCTATTCAGAAAATGGCTTTATTGGCAGAACAATTAGTGTTTGTTGGGGGTTCTTCTGTCACTCTAAACCCTATGAACTGAAAGGAAACTAGATTACGCTTGCTGAAATAAAATTGTAGAAATAAAATAACTGTCAAAGAAACCTATTTACTTTTGCTAAATCTGAAAATGCATTCAAAAACTGAATTAAACTTGCTGAAATGAAAGTTGCAAGAAATTCAGAATTGCAGAAAGTAAACTAACTTTGCAAAATAAAAGAACAGAACTGAAAATAAACTTAGAAATGATAACTCAGAAATAATAATGAAACTACAAACTCTGAAACTGGAAATGATTTCAGCAAAATAAAGAAATGCAGGAAAAATGACAGGTTTCCTATTTATTCTGCTGCAGACAGATTTAAACAAGAAAACCTGGTGAAAAACCTTCTTCTGCTCCTGGAAGTGGCCCTTGCTCCCTGGTTCAGAAGAAGGTGAAGAAGTAGCTCTGGTTTACTACTTAATCACTCCTTCAATCATAAAGCAAAACTGATAAAAACTGCACTTTTTATTGAATCAAAAACATGCAGAAAAATTCTGCATGTTACTGCTACAGAAATCTGATTTCTCACAATATTCAGAATTATCCTAATTGCAATCCTAATTCTCCTTAGCTCAACCCAGATGGGAGCTGGTTATTTATATTACAAACATGCTAAATCAGGTGTGGAATGATTCTAATTTCAGGCATTTTAGGAATGTTGTTGAAACTGCATTCCTAAAATGCGAATATGGTTACATGAATGAAATCTGTTTGTTGCACATTTGCTGGAGGTCTTTTGCATTGAAAAAGGTGCACAACAGATTCACATAACTATCCTTAACACTCTCCTACAATTTTGTCGCCTTTCCTGAGCTGTTCTGGTCAAAACTGTGCTTTTTCGATTATTCTGGAGCAGTCCTGTTATTCTGGAGCAATATCTCTGTTGTTCCGAAGCAGCGCCAGAATGCCTGTTTTCAACATAGTTTGCGGTTATTTTGTCGAGCATTTGGTGGATCAGACTTGGAAGTCTTTCAACAACCTATTCACACGCTCTTTTAAGTTGAATTTGACCAAATTCCAAGCCATGCACATCTGGCTGGAATTTGTCCAAGTTAAAATGGTCAAAATATAGTTTTGCATAGCTTGCAGTTTTGTCCTATTTTTAGTGCTATTTTCTGCATTTGACAACTTCAGAGAGCATGATATGAATGTTATATGTCCCACACGTGATTGCACTAACACATTTCACAATAAATCATTATTTATCAACAAAACTTATGCAGAAAATACAAAAAATTAGTAAAAACAGAATATTATGCTTCTAAACAGTCAAACATGTAAATAGTAGTAAATATTGTATTTCATCAGCAGAATTAACATCAAAACATGTCAAAAAGGTCTATTAAGGATGTCTAAAATAATCAATAATGAGGCAATTTTTGGCCTCATCACACGTCATCCATCTCAAACCAATCAGGAACTAGTGCTTCAGCTCAAGTGGGTAGATCTAGGTAGTGTGCTTCTTTTGTAGCAATATCATCTGCATCAATCATCTCTAGGCCAATCGGGCTTGAGTGCTTGAAGTCACCCACTCAAATTCGAAGATGCCATGTAGCTTTGGTGAAAATTCAAAGTAGGATGAAAATATAAACCCCTTTGGAAAAATACCCTTTGATAATTATATATGACAATGGTCTTTTCATACATTTTTTATGGAGAAAGGGGGGGAAACATAGACATATTGGATGCCTTAGGCTTACATGTTGGAAATATATTTTCTAAAAAAGACTAAGGTTAGGATTTAGGCTTATGTGTAAAATGATTGGGGAAAACCTAATGCGTACGAATTTTGGGGTTTAATGTTGTAGGAAGATCTCTAGGATAAAACCTTATAAAAAAAAAATTATTAGGGTTGATGCCAAAAAAGGAGGAATTGACTTTATGCAATGGGGGGCCTTCGACCTTAGGAAATGGATTAATTCAAGTTTTAACCAATCGAAGAGGGGCACTTTAACTCATGCATTCGATCCTGAGCCACAAATTCCTTGACCAATCAAGTTGCAAAGCTTGAGTTTAGCCCCTTTCATCCCTACCACACATTTCTAGGCCAATGAAAATAGAGTGCTTGAAGTTGCTCCCTTTCACCCTTGCCACATATTTTTAAGCCAATGAAATTTGAGCGCCTAAATTTACCCCATCTCATCCCCACCACACATTTTTCTTTAATAAAACCCTATAAAGGCTTTTAATATTTTGAATCATATATATTTCTTCATGGGAGAATACCTTAGACCTTTTAGGAAATGGAATGGGAAATATTATGAATTTATTTTTTAAGACTAAGGTTAGGATAGAAATGGAAAATGGGGAGGATTTTTATCCTAGATGCTAATAACTTATGAATCTTTGGAAAAGGGAGGCATTATTTTTTCTTGGGAGGGAACTCTTTTAGGTATGGATATTACATGGTATTATGAAATGTGTTAAAAAGGGAGGAATGATGTGAGGATGACCCTAGGTTATAGAAATTTGGGATGGAATAATTTTTAATGAACCTTAGACCTAGGGAAAAGATAAAATGAAGATGATGGATATGGAATTTTTCAAAGCACACTTAAGGATCATGGAAAAAAAAAGGATGGATGATGATATTTGGGGATTTTTTGGTGATGACCTTACGGACTAAAAATTTAACAATGAAGGACTAAAACTCATGAAGTAATGACCTTGTAACAAGATAAAAATTTGAGGATCCTTTTAAGGGCAAACATACTTTGGATTAAAACAAAACTTTAAGGGACTATCAAACACAACATTTTAAATTTTGCCACTTTTCTTGACTTAAAATTTTAAAAACCTTTTTCTTTAATTTCAACAAAAACACCTAGACCTAGGACTTTACAAGACCCTTCAAAATTTAAAATTAGGGGTCACTCTTAAGTTGGATTTTGAGGATCCAACAAGGTGTGTGATTTAAATTTTACCTAAATTATGTATCAATGTGTAGGATGGGTGCACATGATGTAGTAAAGTGTGTAGGCGTCAAGTATACAAGTGAATATGTGAAGTCAAGAGATATGAGAGGTTAGTCTTATGTGTGGAATAGGAAATTATGCATCTCCCAGGTATGTGAGGAGAGTAATAGTCAAAGTATTGAAGAGTCACCTTCTAATGTTATATTATGGAGGTAAAGCTCCATGTATTGTACCGAAGCATCATAAAGAAAGATCATGATAGAGAGCTTGTATGTTTTACTCAAAAATATTGTGAGTATTATTCTAAAATATTGTTATTATGTGATTATTTATATTGATCAGAGTATTTCATGCTTCAATATTAGTTCTTGGATATTGAGACCTATGATGTAATCTAGCTAAAAATCCATCAATGGTATCAGAGCCACATATCCTCACTCTATGTGAGAAGCACTCTAGTTATATTATTGATTTTTTTGATAAGAATTGAGCTAGTTTTTTAATATTGAATATAATAAGGCAAAATAGAGATTTATTCTATTATGAAGAAACCTCGTAAGCATTAAGATATGAACAAAAAATTTATATGTTCTAGAAATTTTGAAAAACATCAATATTAAAGAGGAAGCTCTAGATTGAGGAGAAAGAATAGTGGAGTTATACTCTAAAAGCAAGTCGTCTAAAAGTTGAAGCTAGTGGTGAGTTTAATAGTTGGTCACTCTGATGAGTCTAAGGCATAAGCTGGATTGAGGAAGGTTGGCAAGAGTAGCAAAACCATGACATTGAATCCAAAAAGTTGAAGTGGAACTTGTGAGGTAGAGTACAAATCAATAAATGTCTATAAACCAAATGGAATAAAAGGTGTATGAATTGAATGCCAAGAAAAAATACAAGGTGGAAGCAGCCTAAAAGCTTGAGAATCGAAGCGCAATTGGAGTTGACTTAGAGATGGAGGTTGTTGAAGTGTCAAGAAGGAAGAATATAAGGTGAAAGTTGCCTGAGAGTCAAATTGAGAGTGCCCTAGAAGAGGAGAAGACTTCTCAGATTGTATGTTAAAGGAGAAACCTTGCATGAGTAACGTACACCTAAAGAACCCCTCTCACCTAAAGCGATCTAAAATTTGAAGCGCCCCTAACATATGACATGCTTTGACAACGTTTGAAGCACCCTGACAAGTGCATAAAAGATTAAGTGTAGAGATAAGGCTTATGTTTAATTTTTGCGAAAAATCATTTCAATTATTGAGTGTTTAATTTAGGAGTCATAAGGAGGCAAGTTTAAATATTTATTTGATTAATGTTTTTTATGAGAGATAAGGTAAATACTACATTAAATATTGATTAAAAGAAATTTGAATTTGGAGAGAGAAGGATTTCTTAAATTGACAAAAATTATTTGGAGTGATAAGAAGTAAATGAATATTGATTATTTGAAATTAAAAATTTGAATTTGATTATTGAAGATTTGAAATATGTTGATTGTTAGATTAAATATTTGTGAGATATAAATCATGATAATATTTAAATATAAATATGATACAAATAATAAGGTATTTTAGAGTGCGAGTCGAGATTCAGTGCAACAGTGAGTGCAAGCGCGAGCTAGGAGTCAGTGCAGCTACAAGTGCGAGCATGAGCTAAGAGTTAGTGTAGCTGCGAGTGCGAGCACAAACCAAGAGTAAGTGTATTAGTGAGTGTGAGTGTGAGTCGAGAGTAAGTGCAACAATGAGTTGGGGTGCTATCCGAGAGTAAGTATAACAACAAGTGTAAGTATAACCAAAAGTGAGTGTGAGTGAGTGCATCCAAAAGCGAGTGTAAGCGTAAGCTAAGAGTAAGTGCAATGGAAAGTGCAAGCGTGAACTGGGAGTGAGTGTGTAAGTCGAGAGTGAATGAGATAAAAGATGGAGTTTGAACCAAGAGGGAGTGAGTGCCAAGATTTAGTCATGGTAGAAGATTGAAAGGTTCATTCGAAGTGCATCAATTCTTCAAACCCTTACCATGAATGTGTGGAACATTGCTTTCAAAAAATGTTGAATCCAAGGAATACCGAGAAAAATAAGAGACAAGGGCAATTGTGAGCTAAGAGGGAGTGCAAGCTAGGAGTGAGTGTGAGGTAGGACAGAGTGCAAGGCAGGAGAGAGAGTGAACCAAAAGGGAGTACAAACTAAGAGGAAGTGCAAGCCAGGATTCAATCATGGTAAAAGAGCAACAAGTTCATCCAAAGTGCATTAATGCTTAAAACCCTTGGAACATTATTTCTAAAAACTTTTTGAACCAAAGGAACACCAAGAAAAATAAGAGACATGGGCAATTGTGAGTCAGGAGGGTGCGCAAGCCTGGAGAAAGTGTGAGGCAAGAGAGAGTGCAAGTTGGAAGTAAGAGCGAGTGCAAGCAAAAAGGGAGTGTGAACCAAGAGGGAGTGCAAGCCCCATTAGCTATTGTGGAAGGAAAGTAAATTTTGAAATCCCTAATGGGAAGTCAGGATGCCCTAGCTAGCAATCAAAATATCCTAGCTAGAAGTATGAAGGCCCAAGTTGGAGATAAGTGAAATAGCGAATACATGGCAAGTTCAATCCAGGAAGTAGATGGTACACCAAAAGTAAGTATCAAAGATGAGATGATTGAGAATGATATAATGGTTCTTAAAAGTAGAGGGCTAATATGTAAGTTCCATAGATCATGGATAGGGTTTTTGGAGATTCAAAATTGGATCAAGTGGAAGTGGGGATTGAATTCAAATTATTCTAACTTTTCTTCCTAAAGGTTTTTACCTCATCAGCTTTTCTAGTTCAAAAGTTAAGGATAAAATAATGGTTGGTGGCCCATGGTTTAGGGGAAGAGATGCACTTTATTTGAGACCATGGAATGAAATTTTTTTCGTTGAGACAAACTATTAAGAAGCCTCTAGTGTGCGTAGGCTTTTTGGACTTCCATATCAGCTTATAAATAAGGATGTTTTAAAAAATATTGGAAATACCCTAGGGGAATTCATCAAGGAAGGACCAACAACTAAGGAGTGAAAGCATGCTATATATACTCGAATATGTGTTGCTATGGATATTTTAAAACCTTTGTCACAATCCATTAAGATTAAATATAAATCAAGAGAATGGGATCAACAAATAGATTATGAAAATATTGTATTTTGTTGGCACAATTGTTTTGAGACTGGACACATGGCAAGAGTTTGCAAAGTAAAAAATATGAAGAAAGAGATAAAAAATTCTAGCCATGAGATAAACTTCAAGATGAAGCAAGGAAATCATACAATAATAGAAGCTAGATCAAATCAAGGATATTCAACTCCAAAAGAAGAGGCATATAAATCCTTATGACAATATCAATTGACAATTTTAGAAGGAATTAAAGGTGCAAAAGAAGATGTGGAGATAAAACCCAAAATAAAGACAACAAAAAGGTCAAGTTTATTCCAAGTATCATCTTCATTTTTCTCTAGTAGTATAGAATCCTCTTTTGGTAATAAAAGTGAAAGTGGTGAAGATGGTATCCCTTACACTTTAAGGATTCAAGATCATAAAAATATAGAAATGAGGTTGGAGGAAACCCATAACAATTTAGGATTTTTAAGACAAAATAAGAAGGTAATTGCTATAGAAGAGCATCCTTGCACTGTAGGGTCTCTAGAGAAATACAAATAAGATTGTGCTTTTGAGGTTATTCCTTGCACTTCAAATCCTCTTGAACAAGGCAAACCTAAAGATGATAAGCCTTATTATGAGCAGTGTGAGAAGATTGAAGAGATTGATGAAGATGAAAGTATTGCTCGAAATGAAAAAAAGAAAGGAAGACCCAAGAACCAAAAACAAAGAGAAAAAGAAGACACAAAGGGATATTGATATGGAAAAACAAAAGCAATTATCACAAGTGTTAACAAGAAGTTGGGCTAAACCCTCAAATAAAATAAAAAATAATAATAAAAATAATATCTTGGAATATTAGGGGAATGAATAACCCTAAAAAAAGGTATTAATAAATTGTGAGGTGGTTATAGACAATATATTTTTGGATATAGAAGCTGGGCAACAAATATTTTAGCCATTCGTAGTGTTGAATTTCATCTTGATAAAATTTAAATTTTTGAAGGTATTTGATATAGAAGGAGTTGATTGTGGATACTTAGCAGTATGAGAAAGATGAAGAATATCTTTGATAGAAGGGAAACGAAGAATATATTTGATAGAAATACAGAGTTAGATATGCTTTAATTAACTTATTAGAAATGTAATGAGAGCAATGTAATATTTTGTTTTAGTAATAGGAGTGTCCCCCAATAGAAGCCACACATAGCTTGTTAAAAAAAAGATTAAGGTATTTTACATCAAAGGAAATAATCAGGAATAAATCATGGCAATATTCAAAGATAAATATGATACAAATTCAAGACATTAGTTTATTGATTCAAAATTAAGTAGACATGTGATTGGAAATAAACAATGGTTCAATACATTTCAAGAAAAATATGAAAAACCAGTGGCAATAGCAAATGATATAATATACGAGGTCAAGTGAATATAAAATATTTTAATATACTTATCTTATCATAAGGAATAATTGAAAATGTGTTATATGTACCAAGATTGACTGCTAATCTACTCTCAATGTCTCAGATGATAGATAAAAATTTAGTGGTTGAGTTCAAAATTATTGAAAATAAAAAGAAATGTATTATTACTAGACAAGGAAAACTTATAGCTTCTAGTTCCTACACAAATGTTCTATTTGGAAACAAGAGAACTTTGGAATTATATAAGTGCATCCATCCTCTTTAAACAAAATGGGCATATATCATATGGTAGAAGGATTACCAAATTTAAAATGGAAAACTATAGTTTGTTCAGAATGTCTTGTAGAGAAACAACATAGAATACCTTTACTAAGTACATAGAGAGCCCAAAACCCACTAGAACTAGTATACACAAATTTATGTGGTCCAATGAATGTTACTAGTCTTGAAGGACATAAGTATTTTTAGCTATTTATCGATGACTATTCTAAAAAAATGTGGGTATATTTCTTGAAACTCAAATATAAGCTTTTAGTTGTTTTAAACAATTTAAGTAACTAGTAAAAACAAAAATAGGAAGATCAATCAAGAATATTTGCTTAAATAGAGGTGGTAAATTTCTATCAAAAGAATTCAAATCATTTTAAAGACTAAATGGCATAAAAAATAACTCACTATTACTTATTCACCCCAACAAAATGGTACAATACAAAGAAGTGTTGAGGAATATTACATTATTTGGTACATGTTAATAGGCCCCCATGTTACTAATGTAAATATGTAATAGATTAGGGTCGAGTCTTTAGTTTAGATGTGTGATTTATATTTCCCCTTTTATGTAAGTGTCAATCTACAGGAAATGCGCAAGTGTCATGTAAGAGTGCAATGTAGGAAATGCACAAGTGTCATGTAAGAGTGTAATGTGTAGGAAATGCACATGTGTCATGTAAGTTAGAGTGCAAGTGTGCATTGAGAGAATGTGCACAAGTGTCATGTATGTAAATGTGCAAATATGTAATGTGAGGATGTGCACAAGTATCTTAGATTAGGAGTGCATGTAGAAGTGTGCAAGTGTCATAGAGTCAAGTATGCATGTAAGAAGAAAGTGAAGATTCTAGTATACAAGTGACAAGATGATAAGCCAAAGGTCATGGGAGTTGTCATATGGAGATAAATAGTCAAGTACATGAAAATTCATCTTTTATGTCTATATTATGGAGACAAAGCTCCATGAAAAGATATTTGATTATCTAATTGTAAAGAGGAAGATACAAACAAGCATATACAGATTTTGAACAATCAATATTGTAAGTTTTCTTCATACATAGTATATGAATGATTTTGGCCATTTACATTTGTATTTGATATTATAAGTGAATGTTATTTTCATTATTATATTGGCCTTGATATACATATTAGATTGGTCATATATATTATACTCTTTATTATTGATATTTTGACCTTTAATATTATGGTTTATTTATATTGGGACTTGTGATATATTGTGGTAGTAAGGCTTAAAAGCCAACAAGAAGAAATCGTTCTGTTATGGAGAAGGTTTGTTGTATGCTGAAGGAAGCACATCTTGATTAATAATATTGGGAAAAAGTTGTTAAAAGAGCAACATATATACAAAATAGATCACCTAGAAGAATCCTTAAAATTATTACTCTAGAAGAAATTTTGTCAGGATGAAAACCTTCAATAGAACATATAAGAGTTTTTTGATGCATTTCATATATGCACATTTCCAAAATAAAAAATAAAATAAAATTAGATGAAAAATCCATATGTGGGATATTTTTTGGATATAATGAAGATTCAACAGGATATAGAATAATTGATCAAAACACAAAGAAAATTCATGTGAGCAACGATGTAGTCTTTGATGAAGAAAACAAAACTTTAGTTGAAAAACCAAAGGTCAATATAGGTTCCATTATGAATAATTTATTAAATAAAAAAATCAAGAGAAGAATCAGAATAAAAAATATTTGATGAACAAACTAAAAACTCATAATCCATAATGTCACTACAAAGAAAGGAGGCAAAATGGTATACAAATACACTTAAAGACTCAAAGTTAGAAAAAATGCTCGATCTAGCTACTATAAGACCTCAAAATCGTAGAATAACAAGAATAAATATGGGATTATTGAGTCTAGTAATAGAACCAACAACTACACATGCAACAATGAGACAACTAGAATGGAAAATAACCATGGAATCAAAATATGCAGCATTGATGAAAAATAAAACATGGGATCTAGTTGACCTACCACGAGGAAAAAAAAAAAGAGGTAAATGGTTCTATAAAATTAAATACAAAGCAAATCAATCTCTTGACATATATAAAGCACAACTAGTCACAAAGGGTTATACTCAAATAGAAGGAATTGAATATTAATAAATGTTTGCACCTACAACAAAGATGACTATTATTCATACAATTTGTGCACTAGCAGAACAACATCAGATGGATGTTAAAGCACACTTCTTAATGGTGATCATCAGATGGATGTTAAAGTGCATTTCTTAATGGTGATCTTGAAGAAGTATATATTACTCAACCAAAATGTTTTGTTATTAAAGAAAAATAACAAAAGGTTTACAAATTAAACAAATCATTATATGGATTAAAACAAGCACTAAGAGCTGAAAAGGAGAAGTCATAGATTGGGATGGGAGGGGGAGGGACCTGCTCCCTCTCCCTGCTCCCCTTTCCCTGGTTCTTGCCCAGTCCCTGATTCATCCCAGGTCATCCCACTCTGGGAATGGTTTGTAGCAGATGATCTCCTTGGGGAAGATCCTTACCCACTTTTTGCTCCTTTCCCAATAGTTTTTGGGGTTTCCTTGTTTGAATCCTGGGCCTGGTGCTTCATAGGGATCCTTTGGGGTTTCCTGCATGTTCATGAGATCCTGTCCCTGATCTCCCTTAGGCTTTTCCTTGGGGGTTTTTTTGTAGGTTGTTATTGGGATCTGGTTCCCAGGGCTTTCTCGATCTATGGTGGTTCCAGGTTGGGTTCTCGTTCACTTCCTGGTGCATCCTATGAGGATCTATCTTCATCGAGGTTGGTTTGGGGGGGCAGTTTCCTCTTTGCTCATGTTTCCTCTCTAAGATGCCATTGGTTGTTGGTGGTCTCATCCCTTTGGGTGGGACCCTATTCGTTTTCCTGTTCGAAGGCTTCTTTTTGCTAGATCTACTACTTGGTGGACGCTTTGAACATTTGCATGGCCTTGGGGGGACCTCTTCCTGTGCTTGAGTTTTTTCCAGCCCTAGTCCTAGTTCCCTGAAGCTGTTCGTGTGTAAGGATGGGGATTCCTGGTTCTTTCTGTTGGGGTGCTTTGGGTTTTCTACTACATATCTCGATCTTGGGGGGATCGATGATCTATGCATGCAGACCCCTAGATCCCTTAGTTTAGGTTTTCATGGATCCCATCTTTGTGTCTGCTGCTACTTTTTGCCTGTGCTTCGCAGGTTTTCATTTCAATTTTTTTTTGAAGAATTTTGCTTTCTAATCCTGCTTCTTGGTGGACTCTCAAAGCTTGTTCTTGGATTTGGGGGGGCCTTTTCTTATTCCTGAGTTGTTCTTAGTCCTAGTTCCTCTTCCCTGGAACTATTCGTGAGCAAGGATGGTGGGTCCCTGGTCCTTTGTGGCTTCTAGGATCCTTTCTTTGTGCCTGTGTTTGTTTTCCTTGGATCCTTTCAGCTACCTCATACTCTTGTTGGCGGGATTCTAGTGCTATAGTTTCCCAAACCCGTTCTTCTACTAGTTCTCCTGCTGAGCGGGATTTTCCATTCTTATTGGTTTTCCTGCTAGGCGGGATTTTCAAATCCTATTTTTTACTGGTTTTTCTACTGGGCGAAATGGGATTTCCCACTAGGCGAGATTTTCAAATATTCTAGTTTTCCTGTTGGGCGGGATTTTTCAATCCCATTTTTTTGCTGGTTTTCCTACTAGGCAGGACGGGATTTCCTGCTGGGCGAAATTTTCAAATATTTTGGTTTTCTGGGCAGATTTCCAATCGTGGTTTCGTTGCTTCCCAATGGGCGGGATTCCCGGTGGTTTTCAACGCTCCCAGGATGGGATTTCAAATCATCATCTTGCATGTTTCCCGTAGGATTTTCAAAACTAGTGGTTTCTTGGGGCAAGATTTTCAAAATGTGGTTTCCGGGCGGGATTTTCCAATCTACTAGTTTTCCCGTTGGGTGGGATTTCCAACCTGGTGGTTTTTGGCTGCTTCCTGCTAGGCGAGATTTTTTAGAACTAGTGGTTTCCTATTGGGCGGGATTTTTCAAAATTGGTGGTTTCCCGCTGGGTAGGATTTTGTGGTTTCCCACTAGGAGGGATTTTTCAAAATTGTTTTTTCCCGCTAGGTGGGTTTTTCAAACGCCTATTTTTGTTGGGTGGGATTCTTCAAAGATGTTCTTAACCTTTGGTTTGGTCAGTTGACCTATTGTAAAAAGGTTTTGGGGTCCTTTCAAAACCCGCTTTTAATATAATTTTTACTTACCAAAAAAAAAACAAGCACTAAGAGCATGGTATATTAAGATTAATGATCATCTATTACAACACTATTTCAAAAGATGTGCATTAGACTCAAATATTTATACAAAAATAATTGGATTAGAAAAATTATTTGTTTATGGTATATGTTGATGACATAGTAATCACAGGAATTCCAAAGACTCTGATAGATGAAGTAAAAAAAAAGACCTAGAAAAAGACTTTGAAATGACAAATCTAGATCTTTTGTACTACTATCTTGTTTTAGAAATTGTCAAACAGATAATAACATCACAATAACTCAGATAAAGTTTGCACGATCATTGCTTAAAATTTTAGAATAACAAAATGCAAATCTAAAGATTATGGAGCAAGGATTGCAACTATCAAGATATGATAAATCACCACTAGTTTCTGCTACTATGTATTGACAGCTAATCGAAAGTCTTCTATATCTAACTAATGCTAGACTTGATATTGTTTTTGTTGTAAATTTCTTTCTAGATTTATGCAAGAACCTAGAGAAAGTATTTGGAAAGCTACAAAGAGAATACTTCAATATATCAGCAAAACCATTGAATATGGTTTACAATATAAAAAATGATAATTTTTATCTATAAGGGTATTCAAATTTTGATTGTGTTGGATTTATACATGGCAGGAAATCAACATCAAGATATATAATTTATTTTAGGTTAGGACCAATATATTGGCACAGTAAGAAATAATATGAAGTGGTTCTTTCATCAACAGAAGAAAAATATCATGCAACTAGAGATGTAATATGTGAAACACTTTGATTACAATACATTTTATCAAACATGAAAATCAAAAGAACTCTAATATTAAATTATGATAACCAAGGAGTTCTTAATTTAATAAAAAATCATATTATTCATGAAAGAACAAAACATATTGAAGCTCGATGTCACTTCATCAGAGATCATGTACAATACCATCATATTTAGTTAGAATATATCTCTATAGAGATCAACTTGTAGATATTTTTACAAAAACACTTAGATAACACAAATTTGAGATATTTTAGAGGTGTTTGTGTATATCAAAAGAATTTATATTAAATAATGTAATACGGGGGATTAGAGATATTATATTATTTGGTAGATTTGTATATTTGTAAATATTAGGGTGTGTGATTTGTATTTTTCCTAAAGTGTGTATCGATGTGTAGGATGGGTCCACATGTGATGTAGTAAAGTGTGTAGGTGTCAAGTATACAAGTGAAGATGTAAATTCAAGAGAGATGAGAGGTTTGTCTTATGTGTGGAATAGGAAAAGAATCATCTCCCAGGTATTTGAGGAGAGCAATAGTCAAAGTATTGAAGAGTCACCTTCTAAGGTTATATTATGGAGATAAAGCTCCATGTATTGTATCAAAGAGTCATCAAAAAATATTGTAATAGAGAACTTGTTATAAATTTGTTCCGTTGTGGTGCGACACTGCCCGAGCAGCCAAGAAGGGAAACTCAACCTCACCTCCTTCTTTAAAAAAAAAAAATTACTCAAAAATATTGTGAGTATTATTCTGAAATATTGTTATTATGTGATTGATTTATATTGATCTAAGTGTTTCATGCTTCAATATTAATTCCTAGATATTGAGACTTGTAATGTAATCTAGCTAAAAAGTCATAAATTGTGAGGAGTGAAATAAAAGGGTCCATGCCTTATATGTCACTATTCACTTATTCGCTAATCCAATGTTGTTATCAGCTTGATCCAACTTGATTATGTACTTGTATGTTTACTCAATGATTATTCATAATACAGTGAGGTCAATCCCATCATAAAATGATATGTAATGAATTATCCTAGTCCAATCCAACTGTTGATTTCCTACCTCTTTAGAGTATTGATATAATAAAATGAGGAATACTAGGATCATTACATCACTAATAAGGGTGTTAGATGGTGTTTTTTAAAGTGTTAAAAAGTTCTATCTATACATATGAATCAGTTAATTTATCATTATACTACCTGCCATAATTGACTCAATCTTGTACCTATACATGCATTGTCTTCTTGATGATACAATTGTCTAGCATCTTATTGGTCCTAACAAAAGCACAATGCTTGATCTTGCTTTTAGGTTGATGTTACTAAAATAAATGTTACTATTGTGTTGTTTTTTATTATCTTATGTTGTAAGATATTTTTTAGGTAAGTATCTTTTAATCTATTCAATGTAAAAGAATTCACAAGATCAAATAGTTTAGATATAGTTATTATTACTTTCAACTAATTCTATGAGATTGAGATGAGTCTTACTTGTAGTATATCATAACAATGTTGTTATAAAGATTGTTTTGGTCTTGTAAGCATAATTAAAATTATTCCATTTCATTTCATAGTATTTCAACCAATGTTAACATGGTGTGTGTACCTATGATTTTGGAAATGCACCAAAGATGTTGGGATATGTATCAATATCAATAAATGTATCCTCAATGATATACCCACACTCATGATGACATGAGTGTTTTTTGATAATGTATAAATACTTCTAATGTGCACTTCAATATACCCATATTCTCACATCCTTACAATTCGTATATTCCCACACCCTCATACTTGCATACCCCCAAATTCAAAGATTCACATTGAATACTCCATAACTATACCTTACAACCTTTATTATAACAAAAAAACACATAACAATGTTTATAAATTATGCTTTTTAATTGATCATTTGAAATTCACACATATCCTATTCATCATAAGCAAACTACATAATAATATTTGATAATTATACATATATTATTAACCGAATTTATATTTTATTTTATTTTGCTAGAGAACAAAGGGTTGTACTCAAGTCCCCCACCCTTGATAAATCACAAATCTCTCCTTTAGAGCTTGAGAGTTTATAAACAGATTCAATTCTTATTCAATTGAGTTGCTATAGCTAGATACCTACATAATTTTTCATAAAAGTCTAAATTCTTGATTTTCATCTTTTGGATCTTTTTAAAAATTCTATGTAAATACAAATATTCCAAAATCCAGCATCCTTCTTCTTGACATTTTCCTACATCATCCTTTACAATACCACAACTCCATGTCTACTATATATGCATTACATCTTAGTAGAGTAGTATTTCCAAAACTTTGTGCTATTGTAGTTTGTTTTACCATATCTGGATTGCTATTTTCCTTCCTATAGCATAAGTGCAACCACAATAAAAGTAGTAAATAGTTTATATGAAAACACATTAATGTTATAAAATAAGGCAAATACTACTAATGGAAAATATTACATTAAAACTTAATTGTTATTTGATTTAAGCAGTCAACATTTTCTTGTCAACTTCGGCTAAACTTACTACTTCTTCTAACCATGGAAAAGAGAATTTAACTTCATGATCTTTAATTAACACCCATTTATTGGTTAGCCTGTCTACACATTTGTTTCCTTAACTTATTATATTTGTAAACCTAATTTCTTCAAACTTTGTAGCAAGGTCTTGTATTTCCACAATTATATCTTATATGTTCCATGGAGCCTTTGCTTTCCTTAAAATTGCATTTATTACTATTAGTGAATCACCTTCCATCCATACTCTATTTCATTTCATTTGTGTACATATTTTTAACCCTTCCAAAGTTGCTCAAGCTTCAACTTCATTATTTGTCTTAAATCCACTATTCAAAGCGTAATGAGACAAAATCTCTCCCTTGTTATTTCTAATTATTCTTCCTCCCGTTGGTCCGAGATTTCCTTTAAATGCTCCATCAAAAGTCAATTTGACCAACTCCACTTTTGATGGTTTCTATTTTATATTCTTTGCCTCTTTTTATTTCTCATGTACCCAACATCATAATTCCATTTGATGATTTGACTCCATCTATCAAGGCTTTCTACTTCAATATTAGGAACTGAGTGAGTTCATACGGCTAATTTAGCTTCCTCTATGGCTAAACAAATATTTCTTTTCATTACCTTTAAACTGTTTTCCTTTTTTTTAATATTCTTCTATTCCTTTCCTTCCATAGCATCTAAAGTATTGTATCTTTTGATATATTCTAGATTGTCTATAAAGCCTCACTTTTAAAAGTGCTCTACCATTGCTTTAACCATTCTTCAATTCTTTCATTCATCACCATGTATTTACCAAAAATATTAAACATCCATTGCTAGTTTTCATAATATTGAGTAGTGTCCCAAGAGATGGTCTATACTCTTCTCCTTTTTACATAGAACACATTATGAGGGGCCACGAAAACCCCTTTTCATAAGGTTATCCTAAGATAAAATTATTCTATGACCTACTAGTCAAACAAATGTTTTGACTTTAGGAATACTTGGGCTATCCCAAATATCTCTCCATATTATTGCAGTATTCCTATTTTGTTGGTGCTTTATATTTTTTAATAAGTTCAATGAGCTTACACATGTTTTTATGAGGTCTTGGTCCCCTCATACTGAGTGGGGTTTGAACCTTGAACCTCTCAATAAGCTTGTAGATATTGTTTGTGCTTTATATTATATCTACTTCTTTTTATGTATATTTCTAATCTATTTAACTCCCAAATCAACTTATCCTTGGCTTTCCTTGAAATAATCATTGTTGTTATCTTTCTGCTCAACTATCTTTTAGCATCAATGTCTTGTATACTTTTAAAAATCTTCTCTCCATTTGTATCTTCCTTCCTAATCCTTGTACATAATGTTTGAAACCCTATCACCATATTTATCTTGAAGTAATCTTATCCATGGTTTCAAAATTGGATCTAGATTGAGTGATTTTTTATCACACCAAGTATCCATCCAGAAATAAAATTTTCTCTAGTTACCATCACCCATATTAGACCTTTAATCACTATATCGGTTGACTTTTTTAAACCATTCCATAGTGCAAAACCATCTAGTAGTGAGAATGCAGTAAATATTAAGCTTGGGTCATTAGGCTCAATGTATTTAGAAGAATTATTGCCCATTGTCTTTGACTCTCTTTATACAATCTTCAAATTAATTTTCCCATAAGAGCTAAGTTTCTATTTGTGGGAACTCTTAGATAGAGATCTCCCCCAGTTTATCATGACATACCTTGATCCGTTTCACCAAAGAAAATTTCCTTTTATCCTATAATCTTGATCACAAAAATGACCACATAATATAGATTAAACTTTTTTCTATCAATTTTGGTATAGTATACAAGGACATATAATATGTTGGAATGGCCTATAAGATTGATTTAATTATTTACACTCTTCCTTCTAATGATAACCATCTTCCTTTCTATGCAAGCAGTTTATTTTGATTTTACCTATAAGTGGATTCCACAATTCTATCTTCATTCTCCTCTCAAATAAGGGCATCTATAGATAAGTTGCTGGTAAATTTGCCTTCTCCATTTGAATTAACCTGCGTATCCTTGCTTTGATTCTAGCTAGAGTGTTTAGGAAGTAAATTTTAGATGTTGTCCTTTTAATGCTCTTCATACTCCCTTAATAATTTATTCAAATATCTGACCTCATTTATCCTGACCCTCCCAAAAGGGTTGTATCATCTATAAATTATTAATGGGTGATGTTGTTGATGTTATTACTAGCCTTAAGTCCACTTATTAGCCCATATTTGTATGTCTTCTTCAAGTTTATACCCAATACATCTACCATAATAATGAATAAATATGGTGATAAAGGATATCCTTGTCTAAGACCTCTCTTAGCTTTAAATGATTTTGTTACTAACCCATTGACCAACACTTAATATAATACTATAGAAACACAATCTTTAATCCATCTAACCCATTTCTTCCCAAAATCATTTTTGATAATACAACAAAGAGAAAATCTCATTTAAACCTATTATAGGCTTTACTCATATCAAGTTTTAAGATTATTGCTTTCTCGTCTTAAAGTTGTTGAATGCATAACTTCATGAACTACTATGATCCCATCCAAAATTTGTCTTCCTTCCACAAAGCATCCTTGCTCTTCTAAAAATATTTTGTCTAACAATGGTCTTAACCAAATTTTCATCACTTTGAAGATTATCTTATATGCCATATTACATAGGCTTATGGACCTAAATGAATCAAACAATTTTGCATCCTTATTTTTTGGAATTAGGGTAAGATATGTTGCATTTATTTTATAAGGTATGTATTGGTTTACCCTTAGACTGTTCCACTACCACCAATAAAAAATCCTTCACTATATCCCAATTATACTAATAGAATTTTGTAGAGAACCCATTTGGACCTGGGGATTTACCCTTATCAAAATAAAAATTAGATAAATGAACTTCTTCTAGAGTAATAGACTCCATTAGTTTCCTATTGTCTTCATCTGTTATAACTGAAGGTACTTCTTGTGGTAGTTTATCATGAAGAACTTCAAACTCCTTCAATTGTAGAATATTATAATAAAAAACCTTGTCTCATTTTTTATTTCACTCGGTCTTCAATACAAACCCCTTCTACTAAGTTAATTCTACTAATTTTAGATGTTGATATTTATACTATTGCCATCCTATGATTTTTTTTGTGTTTTTTATCTCCTTTTAACCAAGTTCTGTCTTGATTTTAATCTCCAAAATTTCTCTTCCTTACTCAAAATATTATAATATTCACTAACTCCCTTTCCTTTGAGGTTCGATCATTATGCTCACCTTTTTAGAATTTTAAAAGTTTCTCTTTTAGTTATTCTTTCTTCTTAGTTCATTGTCATTGATTTAATTTATTTTGGAAGTGTATACAACCAAATGTTTTCTAAATAATTTATGTTTGCACTATCATTGCAACAAAATGAGGATGATCTTCTCATATTCAAAATGTGATATTTTTTTTAATTCAGTTATCACCATTTTAACTCTTATTAGTCAGTGATCTGAACCAATCCTTATCAAGGTATTAATTTTAGTGCATGTCCCTTCATCTAGCCAATGATCTAAGAGTATTCATTTATCTAAATTTTTTGCTATTAGGTTATTGCCTCTCTTGTTGTTGGTCCATGTTATCAGTAGGAATGTTCATCCCTAAATCAAGATCATACTGAATAGAAGGTTCCTTGTTAATATTCTAATCTTGCTGTACCATGTCCTCTAAGCTCTAATATGTTTTTTCTTCATAGGATAGAGCCTCAAAAGAATCAATATTTCTTCCAATATTCGTCCTTACTAGTCTCCACTATTTATTTACTTTCATTTGTCTAGACCTATTTTTTGCAAGTTGAAATCCATTCTCATCTATATCCATTTGTTTCTCTTACGATTTTCTACATATGTTTTTGCTAGAATTTTCTTAAGGCATGATCTCTCAATATGCCCCACCTTATGACATCTTCTAAGACCGAAATATATGTTTTTATAATCCATGGTTTAGATCCACAACTTACCCTCACACTTAAAAATGGTTGATCATGGTAAAGGTTTACTTCTATCAATAATGACCATCGAGGGTTAGGTGGATTGGTAAGTGCTTGTCTGGCCAATAACTTACCAAGAAGACACCTAGGTTCAAACCTCAAGGGTATCCTGTTTGCAAAGGTAGTAGTCTGATTTGAATCCTTTGAGTGCATGCTAGACCGACGATGATGGTACGAATCCTGAGTGATCGGTGGTCCCCTTCACACTGGGTCAACAATAACGAGGTGAAATATGTTTAGTGGGAGCAGCCCCTATGGTTTGAACCTTGCGCTTGTCAGTTACTTAAAATAGTGTGGTTGTGACCAACTCTCCTATATAACAAAAAAATAAAAAAATGACCAATATTTGAGCATAAATAGCCAAGAATCCATCTTTTGTAGTTTCAAATATCTCAATGAATTCTTCTAGAGTGTTGCATATTGTCTTTAAGGTATCAATTTCCTAAAATTTATTGGGCAACCCATACATCCTAACCTAGACTAGTACTTATGTTTTTAGGCACAAAGCCTTCATACTAGTAGGTAAGGAAGAGTCATGCTCTTCTCATAAACCAAGGACCCCCTTTTAGAATTTTATCTTTTTCCTCCTTGGAACAAAAATTGGCTAGGAAGAAACCTTTGGAAAGAAAGGATAAAATTACTCCTGGAGACTTCCAAATCCTATCAATTTATTTTCTCAAGGCTGAAGCCCCTGGTCAAGACTTATTAAATTTACCAAAAACTGCCCTATCTTTGGGCAAAAAGAATCACTTCTCTGTGAGGTCCTCACTAACCTTTACTACTAGGGATGATTCTAAGGATTTAGTTGTAAATTGGTCCATGAAAATAAAACTATAACTCAAAATCTAATGAAATTTACCAGAATATCCTATAATGATTAGATTATATGAAAATAAACTTAAAATATATTGCATGCAAAACTTATAAGATAATGAAGGGGAAAAATAAACTTAGCTAATTTTTTTATGCCCAAACATAATGTCCTTTGTTGATGCCCCCTAGTCCTCCTTTGCTTCTCCCATCATCCGAACCTTAGCTAACAAATATTTACAATTTCATTTTTCATGACTTAAAAATTCGTCACTGCCCTTGTTTCGGATGACTTCATAGGGTCGTATCTCCCTCAACACTGTTTGGATTCCTTCATATGACCACTCACTTTAAAGATCTTCAAATTCCACACAAATTGATCCAAGCATTATCTAAATCAAACAAAAATTTGCAAAGAAATAACTCCTAAAAGATGAGACATTTATCAAGAAATATTTGCCTTAACATTGCCCTAGTTTTGAGTGACCATCTTCACATGACCATATCTCCCTCAATACTGCTTGGATTGGATTTTTTAAAATGATTACTTATTTTAAAGCTTTTTAGATTTTACACAAAATAATATAAAAATTATCATGTGCATGAGTGTGGTCTACTAACAAGGATGCGCTTGCATCATCGGTGATGTGATCGGGTTTAATCCCCACGATGGTTATGAAATGAAATGAAAGATTTTAATTACGTCTGCGAGACCCAAATATGGTCAATGGGACCTCAAATTTGTAAGTACAATTACTCAAGTCATATCATATGATCTTAATATCTTTGAGAAGGTTGTTCCTTCTCCTGCTGATCTAGGTTAGTAATTCTTTAACTTTTTTTATTTTATTGTCTTCAAATAACTCTGCCATAGACCCGTTCCCAAGTGTTTCTTTGTATTTGCCACAAATATCTGAAAAACAGACATTTATAGATGAAATGTTCTTCTGTCTCTACTGCCCCTGTGTTGCATAAAGTACATATCCTTTCTTCCCATTGTTCTTTGGGCGTTGTCCATCTCTTTGTCTCACATCTAAGCCTATGAGAGCTAGTCCTTATTTGAGCGATGAGGATTTTTTCCTTCCACTTGATTTCGGCACCTATATACGCTTTTTCCTTGTGGTCATACGTTGGGTTAAACTTTGCAATATAATATTGTCTTTTCCTGCTTGCATTTTTCCACATTCCACTTCTGAACTTTTCATTCACATAAATTTTTATGTCTTTGTTGACATTTGGGCATTCATTTATGTTGATTTCCTAATGTTTCATCCATTTCTTATTTTGTTTCATCTATGTATTCTTCCACCTATGCAAATCTTCGTCCCTAGCTACCTTAGGCCATCTGTCATTTTTCATGTTTTCTATTTTTTCAAGTAACATAACAACTTGGTCATAGCAATTGCTTCTAAAGGAAATATTCCAGTTTCAACTAGAATAATTTCATAAGGGGTTGTGGCCTTAATTTTGAGAAATTTTGTGATTAGATATTTTGAATCCTTTCTATTTACCTCCATTTTGCATTTGTTATGCCGCTAGCCCACACCTCGCAACCATACAACAAAACAAGTGTAACAAGTAGGCCAAATAAGACCTTGGTGGTCTTCTAGTCCCACAACTCGACATTCCTACACCTTTTTTGAAGTGCATATAGTGCTCTTCAACCACTTTGAGTTCTTTTCATCCTACATGTATTCCAATTAAGTTTGTCATGAAAGTCTATGCCCAGGTATTTGTATTCTACTACTACCTCAAGCGATTCTCCTACAAACTAAAATTTGAGCTGTTGCTTCTTCTTTTTTGTTGAAAAAATCATAATTTTTGTTTTGCTCGTGTTCACCTGCATCCCAACTTCCTTACAAAAGAGTTATAGAGCTCGAAGGTGATCTTCTAGATCTTTGGCTATTTTGGACACAAGAATTACATCATCTGCATACATAAGGAGTTTTACCACATATTTGGCTAAGTGCACACCCTCTCCCCCATATTTGTTTATCCATTCTTCTAACTTGTCAATGCACAACCCAAATAAGGTCGGAGATAGAGGGCAACCTTGTTTGACACCTATGTCATTATCAAAAAATTCATATAACCCTTCCTATGCTCTGATTTTAACCTTTACATGCTCATATAGTCTGTGAACTGTTGCCTTCTAGTGAATTGGAAACTCTAGCTCTTCCATTCTGCTCCATAATTTTTTCCTTGGCACCGTGTCAAATACCTTTTTGAAGTCTACAAAACAACAAAAAACCTTTTCTTTTTTGTCCCATATTTTTTCTACTATGTGTCTGAGTGTGATACAATGATCAATAGTTGAGTGCTTGGGCCTAAAACCCGCTTGCCCCTTTGTTGTTTTTCCCTTTTCTTCCGCCCATATGTTGATCCTACGCTCTATCATACTCCCAAACAACTTTGCAAAGAGAGGGTTGATCATGATAGTTTGATAGTTTGAGGGATTATTTACATCTCCACTTTTAAACAAAGGAATGGTCACGCTAGTTGTCCACTCGGTAGGGAAGCCATTTTGTATGACCTCGTTGAAAATTTCTTTGATCTGCGATGCCAGGATATCTACCCCCCATTTTATATGCTTTGCTTGAAGATTGTCTATGTCACGGGCTTTACCAGTTGCTAACTTTTTTATGCCTTGAATAATGTCTTCATTTGTGAAAAGTTCTTTCTTGACAATGATAGTAGGAGGTGTCTCCTGCTAGTTATTACGCTGGTACAATTGTTTTGAATACTCCAACCACTGATTAACTGTTATGTTATTTTCAGTTTGCATCCTTTTCATGCTTAGTTCCATTCAAAATTTCTTTGGTTCATGCTTCCCTAAGTAAATCAATTCTTTCCTCCTTGTTTTAGTGTATTCGTGTTTTTTTGCAATCTTCATCGAACCATGGGTTGGTTGGAAAGCTATTCCTTTCTTTCTTATTAGGGTTAGCTCTCTTGCATTTGTTTAGAGCTTCTTAGATAATGTGCATTAACCATTCACTCTTACTGTGATATTTGTTACTGTGAGGTAGTTCTTCC